>JAABOM020068605.1:0-38380 GCA_011800125.2 Solanum clarkiae | reverse complement strand
CAGAATCCCTACATACCCTCTAAGTGTTTGATAAAATGTCCAGTTAAGGTTTCTTAAGGAATTGAAGGTCCAATATATTTCTTATGAGTTGAATGACGTTATGATACTGAAAGGAATGTATGTACATGATGATTATATGATGATGTAAGGAATGTATATGTATGATGACTATATGATGATGAGATGAATGTATGTATATGATATTATCTCTATAGTGTAGGGGATGACCAAGCCTCACTAGGGAGGTTCTAGTCCTGAGTAACCTTGTTGAGGGTTTTGTGTCTCGATCGCCTTGCTTGGGAGGTGGAACACCCGTGCAACCTCGTAGGGGGTTTGTACCCATCAACCTTGTTGAGGGTTTGTACCCATCAACCTTGTTGGGAGATTTGTACTCCATCAACCTTGTTGGGGGGTTTGTACTCCATCAACCTCATGAAGGGGTTTGTACCTCATGCATCTCTCCAAGGAGGTGATAGGCCTTGGATTGCACTAAGAATGGTCACTCCTTATACTTGTATTATGTTCCATATAAGCATGATTTACTATAAGCATCTTTCATGCATGCCATATTGCTATATGTTACTCATTGCCCATGCTTATGCATCTTGATTGTACTACTTATCTCTTGTTGCATTGCGTCTTATATACTTAAGTACATTCAAATGTACTAACACATACTCTAAGTCTACATGATGTCACCATGTAGGAACCGGAGCCCCACTTGAGCATCCTCCTTCACTTGGCTTGTACAATATCTCTCAAGCTTATTGGTGAGTCCTCTATTCCGTGGACAATGTTTATGATCTTATGCTATGTTCTAAGATTATCTTTCTTTTATGTATGTATTGACTATAAGGATGAGCTCGGTTGCTTGTGTTGGCCCCCACTCTTATCTATGTAGTAGAGGTGTTGTTGGACATGTTATATATCTATGCTGTGAGCCTTGACTCTCTAGTTTCTTGATGTTTATGATATGGAAGTTTATCCCTTATCCCTTATCCCTCGTTTTCAATGTTTTATTGATATTTTATTATTCCATGACCAAGGATGTGTAGTGATATCTTAAGAGGCTTGCTTGGGGTCCCTTCAGGTTCCCCATGCATCGTCATGTCTAGGTTGTAGGCTTGGGTCATGATAGTGTGTACATATACTAGGAGGGATACCAATAATATCTGCAATCGTCCATACGATGGCCTTCTTGAATTTTTTAAGCACCATTACAAGGACGTTCACTTGGTCCTCATTCAAGTCCGCAACAACTATGACTGGCAAAGTGTTGTTGGCTCCCAAAAATACATACCTCAGATATGTTAGAAGAGCCCGCAATTCTAACACCAGTGGGTCTTTTACGGAGGGTTTTGTGGGTGGTAACAACTGATTCTGCAAATCTATCTCTAGTTTAGAATGGCGCCTAAGACCGTAAGCCACCCCTAGAGCATTCATTGTCTCCTCATAGTCTAGGATACTATCACTGTCGAAGTTCATCAGCACTGCCTCCAAAGTGTGGACACCCAATCTTACTTCGAGTGGTACCTCTGGTTCAGCATTATTAACAACCTCGATAATATAAACCACTCTCACATTATTGTCTTTCGTTGCTTGCTAACAGATGTTGAACACGCTTCATCTTTCCCAAATCTGAACTTGAGTTGGCCCTTCTCCATATCCACCAAGGTGCATCCAGTGGCTAAGAAGGGCCTCCCCAAGATAATAAGGACTTCCAAATCGACTTTACGATCAAAGGTCACAAAGTTTGCATGGTGTATGAACTTTTCGAATTTGACCAGCATATTGTATAGTATCTCTACATGCTTCTTCATTGTGCAATCCACCATCAACAATCGCATACTAGTTATAGTAGGGGCTTCAAATCCAAGCTTCTTATAGACCCCAAGGGGCATCAAGTTAATGCTAGCACTAAGATCATATAGTGCCTTGCGAAATCCACATCTTCAATGGTGTAAGGTACGATGAAAGCACCAGGATCTTCTCTATTGTGAACCAAGGACCTCAGAGCAATAACACTGTAATGTCAAAGCTCTTGGGAGAGTGAAACATCCAAAAAAGCCCCAAAATGTGCTTTGAAAACGCTCATAATCATAATTTTTATATATCTCAAAATTTGTGCGTGACATAAAAAAATAAGACTTCGTATTTTTGATCAAGATGAAAAATTGAGTAGGAAATGTGTATAACCTCGATTTTAGAGGAAACGCAGTGAAAAATAATTTTGCACAAAATTTGATTTTCAGTGGCCATCCGCGCCCTGGGCACGATGCGCTAGGGGCGCGTATTAGTGCTGGAGAAACTTCCCATCTGGTTCATGATGTGCCAAGGACGCAGACCAGTGTATTATTTTCCTTGATTTTTCATTTCGGACCAAGGGCCTTAGGGTCATAGCCCCATGTCCACTTATGCGTGAAAGCACATATACTTAGTCATTTTTCAACTCTACATCATTTAAGAAACTCAAAACCATCTCCAAGGCTTAACCAAACATTTCATCAAAATTCAAGTGTCCGAAGCTTAATTCCGGATCTGAAGAACTCCATTCAAGCTTCAAGTCACTTTCAAGTCTACATCAAGGAATCCCCAAATTTAGATATGTGGGTTTCACCCATTGGGTCGTTTCACCCATGGATCCCAATATCCATTTTTATGAAAATTGCATGTTTTTAAGTTGTATTATTTATGGGTATCTTCTATTATTGATTATGAGTATAAATTATGTTGGAGTTTTATGAAATGTTGATTTATTATACATGACTTTATATTTCAATCTTGTACTATGAATAGGTTTTCTCTATTGAGACTATGCATGTTTTGAGCTATGAAACTATGATCTATTATAAGATTTGACGATGAATTTCAAGGTATTCTATACGAGGGTTCTACTATATGTTGGTAGGTCAATTTGCATTGAGTTTTCTCATATTATTACACTCTTGAATTGCATAATTTTCAACAAGCATTATACACCCACCAAGTGTTTGATAAAATGTCTTGACAATAATTCTTAGAGTTATTGATGACTATTGCATGATTTATGAGTCAAGTGACTTTATGATGATTTGAGCTTTCAAAAATGTATTGAATTCATGAAAATGTCTATTGTGTTGTAAATGCCGAATTAAGTCCTTTTTCAAAGATTTTACCTCTCGTGGGCCTTTGATATTAATGGAATAGTAATGTTTGATGATGATCTATTCTTATGTTTTAAAGTTAGGTTCACCATTAGAAGTCAAAGATGTTTTAAAGCGACTCATGTCATGTTTCCATGTTTCTTCCAAATTACTAAAGTTTGATTATTTCAATTATTCCATGTGATTAGGCTTAGAGATGGATAGGATGTGGCACGGGCCATCTTTATGGGTTCATATTCCCTTCCTCAAACTATATGCCAACATACGAGTATATTTTACCCTCGCTTTACTAGTTGATCCATTTAGTGTACTTTCTCTTGAAATTCTTCCAAAAATGGGTCATGTTACCATAAGGAAAAGTTTCTAATAAGATCCTTTCCAAAATAGGTCATGTTCTCGTAAGGAGGGTTACTTCAGATGAAATGGGTCAGTTTCCATAAGGTGATGTATGGTTTACCTTGGCAAGTGGATCACCTCTTTACTGATGAGGGGTAATCATCATGATTCTAAGCTGTAGCTAGCTTGGTCTTATTCTTTGTCAGTTGAGGTATCTTCCCACATATGTATTATGATCTATAGTAGTTGAATGATTTACGAGCATGTTTTACTTCGAGTATTGGTCATGCATGCCATATTCAATTTATGCTTATCTATTGCCTATTACTATGCATTTTGACTATATTGGCTTTTGTCTTGTTGCATTGCAACCTACTTACTTAGTACATTCAAATGTACGACACATACTTTTGCCAAATGATATCACCATGTAGGGAACGGAGCTCCACTTGATCATCCTCTACGAGGCCTGTGAGATTCTTCAAAAACAAGCTTATGAGTCCTCAAGTTTGAGGACACTATCCACATTCTTGCTATTTTAAGACTTGTTGTGTTGAACATTTGACATTATGAGGGTGACCTCAAAAAGTGTCTTGGCCCCCATTGCGTTCTAAGTTATAGGTGTATGTTGGATATTATGATGTTATTATGCTATGAGCTTGACTCTCAGGCTTTGGTTATATTCAAGATTTCCCCTAGTCCCACATCCCATTTTATATATCCTTTGCTATTTTTTACATTGCTTCCATGACAAAGTATGCGTGATTGATATGCTAAGATGCCTGTTTGTGTCCTTCGGGTTCCCATTCACCGTGTCATCTAGGTCCTAGTCTTGGATCGTGACAAACTTAGTATCAGAGAACTACTTGTTAATGGTCCTTGAAATCCAACACACCGTGTCGATTATAGTCTTGTTCATGGTTGTGAAATACACCACAACTATGAATAAGAGGCTATGAGACCTTTTAGGAAATGTTTCCCTTCATCATAATCTATGTCGTGCTATAGAAGTTAAGGTAAGACTTTTCTCGTAATGAATATTTTTTGCTATTCTATATTATACTGATTCCAAGAGGAAGAAGAGCTCATACATCCGAGGAGAAACAGACTCCTCCCATTCCTCAAGCTCCTCAAGGAGGGGTAGGCCAAGAAGAATTCTGAGACGCTATTGCAGTGTTGATTCATGCTATGACCAACCAAATCAACCAAGGGGCCCAAGACCCTCATGCTCCTACTCTGGCCTCTAGGGTGAGGGATTTTATTAGGATGAGTCCACCAGAATTCTTTGGGTCCAAGAAAGATGAGGATCCCCAAGAATTCATTGATGAGGTATATAAGGTGTTGTCCATTGTGGGGTTAATTCGAAGGAAAAGACGGAGTTGGTGGCCTACCAACTCCAATAGTTGGCTCAAATATGGTTCACTAAATAGATGATGGAGAAGGGGAATGGTGATGCTATCCTATGAGAAGAGTTCAAAGTGGTATTTCTCAACCAGTTCTTTCCTATTGAGCTAAGGGAGGCGAAGATGATGGAATATATGAATCTTAAACAAGGGTCTATAAGTGTGAGGGAGTATGCCCTCAAGTTCAACCAACTCTCCAAATATGCTCCACAATTGGTTGCCGACCCTAGGTCAAGGATAAACAAATTTCTGTCAGGTGTATCCTACTTGGTTAATGAGGAATGACTTACGACCATGCTAGTAGGGGACATGGATTTGTCTCGGTTCATCACATATGCCGAGCAACTAGAAGGGGGAAAGCTTAGAAAGAGAAGGGTTGGTGAGTCCAAGATAGCTCTATTTGAAGGTGGGTTCTAAGGCTCTAGGGGTAGCCAGTTTGCTCAAGGCCATAAGTTCAAAGGCCGAGGGTCATCTAATGCTTCCAACAAGAGGTTTGGCAATGATAGGGTGCCTAATCAAAGATTCCAAGGTGGTAATGAGGGGGTGACAAATCCTAGGTGCCAAAAGTGTGGGAAAGGCCATGGTAGCCCACGTTTGGAGAACTGTGATACTTGCTTTGGTTGTGGTGAATTGGGCCACAAAGTTATTGATTTTCCTCATTCTCAACCTAAAGGTAGAGATGGTAGTCATCAGGGCTAAGGTGCTAATGCGCGCCAAAAAGGGAGGGGAGTTCATTAAGGAGGTGCTCCAAGGCAAAATAGATTCTATGCTCTTCAAGAGAGACAAGGGGTGAATGAGGTGCCCAATGTCATCACTGCTATATTAATGGTTTTTTATTTTGATGTATATGCATTGATAGACCCTGGTGCCACTCTTTCTTTTTTTTACTCCTATTGTTGCCAAAAAGCTTCATGTTATTCCTTAATTATTGTGTGAACCTTATGAAGTGTCTAACTCTATTGATGAGTCCATTGTTGCTAAAAGTATCTGTCGAAATTGCCCCATGTTCATTTGTGTAAAATCTTTCCTTGTGATTTTTTTCGAATTAGATATGGTGGATTTTGATGTCATTCGGGGGATGGATTGGTTGCATGCATATTATGCTTCTATTGATTGTATAACCCATAGGGTTAAAATCCAATTCAATAATGAACCCATCCTTGAGTGAGAAAGTTGTGATGTGGTGGTCAAGGGTAGATTCATTTCTTGTCTTAAAGCCCAAAAGTTGAATTCTAGGGGTTGTCTCTATCATGTTCTGAGGGTTAGGGATGTTGAGTCCAAAGTCCTTCATATCGAGTTTGTTCCGGTGGTTAATAAGTTTCTTGATGCCTTTTTTGATGAACTTTCTGGTGTTTCTCCCGAAAGGGAAACAGATTTTGGTATAGACCTCCTTTCTGATACTCAACCTATTTGTTTTCCCCTTTACCGTATGGCCTCAGTGGTGTTGAAGGAGTTAAAGGAGCAATTGAGGGATTTGTTGGGAAAAATTTTTATGTCCTAATAAGTAACTTGGGGTGCACCGGTGTTATTTGTGAAGAAGAAGGATGGTTCTCTTAGAATATGCATTGATTTTTGGCAAGTTAATAGAGCCATCATAAAGAACGAGTACCCTCTACTAAGGATTGATGACCTTTTTGATCAACATCAAGGGGCTAGTCACTTTTCTAAGATTGATGTTTGGTCCGGGTATGACCAAGTGAAAGTGAGGGAGTGTGACATTCCGAAGATAGCTTTTTGGACTAAGTATGGGTACTTTGAGTTTGTGGTTATGTCCTTTGGATTGACCAATGCACTGGCTATATTTATGGATATTATGAATAGGGTCTTTAAACCCTACCTAGACTTGTTTGTGGTCGTTTTTATTGATGATATCTTGATTTATTCCCATTGTGAGAATGAGCATATGGATCACTTGAGGGTGGTGTTGTAAATCTTGAGGGAGGAGAGGTTATATGAAAAATATGAAAAAAGTGAGTTTTGGTTTAAAAAGGTTGCATTTTTAGGAAATGTGGTGTTGAATGATGGAATTAAGGTGGATCCTAAGAAAATGAAGGTGATTAGAAATTAGCCTACACCTTTCACTCCATCGGACATTAGAAGGTTCTTGGGTTTGGCGGGTTGTTACTAGAGGTTTGTGAATGGTTTTTCTTCTATTGCTTCTCCCATGACTATGTTGACTCAAAAAAGGAAAAATTTGTGTGGACCGATGAGTGTGAAAAGAGTTTTCCGATCTTTGAAAGATAAGCTTGTCTCTTATCCTATCTTGGCTCTACTAGAAGGGTTGGAAGGATTTATTGTATATTATGATGCCTCAAGAATTAGTTTGGGGTGTGTTTTGATGCAAAGTAGTAAGGTGATGGCATATTCCTCTAGATAACTTAAGGTGCATGAGAAGAATTATCCCACCCATGATCTTTGTTACGATCAAAGCCTAGGGCCTAGATGTGACACGGGGAATGGGGAAACCGAAGGAACTCCAAACAAGCTTCTCAACTTATCATTACACATCATTGGTCATGGAAGAATGTAAAATACATAAAATGGTACTAAGGGGTAAAGGGTAGCTCTCAAATCAACATCATCAAGAGACAAGGAGTTAAAGCTCATACCATAGATACATAACTTGTTCAACAAACACCTCTAAATATATAGATAGGTAGGGGCCAAGACAAAGTAACTGGGCTTACTCTCATAGTCAAAATAGAACATAATAAAGTGTCTCGATACATAGATAATAGAACCATAGACTATAGTTCCCGAAGTGGAGGACTCACCAACTAGCTTTGAGTGGAACCGATCTAGCCACATGGTGGAGGAGGATGATCAACTTGAACGCCGGTTCGTACATGGTGATATCATGTAGGAAAGAGTATGCATTTGTACATTTGAATGTACTAAGTATGTGGGATGCGATGCAATAATAGATGCGCTTTAACATGTATAGCAATAGACAATAGGCATGATAAAGTAATGTGACATGTAAGATCAATGCATAAGTAAAACATGCTTAAGTAACTCATGCTCACATAGGTTATCATTAGAGAAGCATAGACCAACTAGATTTTCAAAGTATAAACCCTTGGTCGGTTCATGATGATTTCACCCCTCACCTCGGTGGTGTGGTACGAACCCCTCACATGGCTAATAATAATCACACCTTATCGCCCTGGTGGCGAATTACAAACCCCTCACTTGGTTTGATGAGTACAAACCCCCACCTCGGTTGAAGAGTACAAACCCTGACCTCGGTTGATGATGATCTCACCCGATCACCCTGGTGGTGTAGTACAAACCCCACACATGGTTGATGGCTACAAACCCTCACCTTGGTTGTCCGGGCTCTTCATCCCCCGGAGTGGACATGGTCTAATGCAACACTTTATATAGAATATATCATGTACATAAGCTCATTTCATCATTAAAACATTATTCATGTTATATCTCATGCTTTGGACCTTCAACTCAAGAAACCACATCTAGATATTTTATCAACACCTTGGGGGTGTATAATGGGGGTAAAAGACCATGCAATTTATAGATGAAATCATGAAAGAAAATCTATCGTAAAATTATCAATCAACACCTTGCAACATCCCCAAGACATTCACATCAAAACCCCTCATCAAATCCAATATCAAATCCAACATTAGGACCCCCTGAATAAGAATATGAAGTCAGATTTTTGAAATAACAAACAAATATTTAGATATACGAAAAACAAGATTTTGGGCACTTCCGAGGCACGTTTTTAGGCACTTCTTGGGGACGTTTTAATATCTCCCCCTTGGGAACATTCGTCCCAGAATGTAGAAGAGACATACAAGAGATGAATAATCATGAACAAATTAGCCCCCAACATGGACACAACATTACATTTAAACATTACTTTAAAAATCTGAACATAGGTGTAAAATCATCATAATTTGCCAACTTAAACATGAATGCACATGAATGATATATGGGCTGATATATAAGAATTAATATCACCTATGGGACTTAGAATTAGCATATTAGGCTTGAGTGGAGTGGAAAAGATAAGGATACTGCTTTTGCATATCCGCTTCAGCCTCCCAAGTAGCACTTTCGACTTGTTGGTTCCTCCAAAGGACCTTAACAGATGCAACCTTCTTGTTCATCAATCTCTTTACTTGCCTATCAAAAATATGAACCATAACCTCCTCATAAGTCAAGTTATCGTCAATAATACCCACGACATCAGGAGGCACAATGGCATTAAAATCACTAACACGTTGTCTCAACCTAGAAACATGGAATACCGAATGAATCAAATTTATTTCACTAGGAAACTTAAACTCATAAGTTACATTGCCAACCCTATTTATTACCTCATAAGGGCCAACATACCTTGTTCTCAATTTCCCCTTTTTACCAAAATGCACTACACCTTTCATTGGAGAAACTCTCAAATAAACCCAATCACCCACTTTGAATTCAAGATCTCTTCTTCTCACATCATCATAGGAATTATGACGACTTTGGGCTGTCCTCAACCTTTCCCTAATCATCTTAACCTTCTCAGGAGCATCCATAAGATAATCTAGTCCCAACAATGCCACCTCTCCAACCTCAAACCAACCCACCGATGATCTACAATGTCTCCCATAAAGAGCCTCCAAAGGAGCCATATCGATGCTAAAGTGATAGCTATTGTTATAGGCAAACTCTATGAATAGAAGATGGTCATCCCAACTACCTTTAAGCTCCAAGACACAAGTTATATGCATATCCTTAATTGTTTGAATTGTCCTTTCGGCTTGGCCATCCGTTTGAGGGTGGAATGTCATACTTAGATGAAGTTTGGTATCAAGACTCTTTTGAAAAGACCTCTAAAAGTGTGAAGTAAATTATGCACCACGATCCGATATTATGGATAAAGAAACCCCACGTAACCTCACTAACTCATGGATTTTAACCTCGCATACTCTTCAGTCGCATATGTAGTCATAACTAGTAGAAAGTGAGACGATTTCATCATCCTATCAACCACCACGTATATAGAATCAAAACCTTTCCTAGTCTTGGGCAACCTAACCACAAAATCAATATTAATTACCTCCTTATTCCAAGTAGGAATCTCTATGCCTTGGTTTAGGCTACCTGGCCTTTGATATTCGGCTTTGACTTGTTGACAACTATGGCAACCAAAAACAAATTTAGCGATGTCCCTCTTCATTCCTCCCCACCAATACACCTCCCTCTAGTCTATATACATTTTGGTGGAAACAGAGTGAATAGAGTAAGAAGAATTATGGGCCTCATAAAGAATTCTCTTCCTCAAACCATCACCACATGGCACACATATCCTACCTTGGTATCTAAGGGCCCCATCTCCCACTTGGGAGAAAACCTCTATTTTTTCCTCTTTCACCAAGGCCTTCAATTCAAGCGAAGAGGAGTCTAGATCTTATTTTGCTATTACCTCATCAACTAATGAAGATTTAGAACCATCAAACACAACAAAACCATTACCCACATCTTCCAACCTCATCCCCAATCTAGCCAATCTATGCACCTTCCTAGCAATTTCTCTATCACCAGCATCTACATGAGCTAGGCCACCCATAGACACTCCACTCAAAGCATCTGTCACAACATTTTCCTTACTTGGATAGTACTGCACACTCATGTCATAGTCTTTGAGAAGTTCTAGCCACCATCTTTGCTTCAAGTTGAGATCCTTTTGTGTAAAGACATATTGAAGGCTCTTGTCATCGGTGAAGATAACAACAGGCACTACATAAAAATAATGACACCAAATCTTAATGCAAACACCATGGCATCCAATTCAAAATCATGGGTAAGGTAGTACTTTTCATGCGCTTTTAGTTGCCTAGAAGCATAGGCTATGACCTTACCACTTTGCATTAGTACACAACCAAAACCAACTTTAGATGTATCATAATACACAACAAAACCCTCAAGCCCATCTGGTAGTGACAATATAGGAGTGGACATAAGTCTATGTTTCAGTGTTTGGAAGCTCTTCTCACATTCATCGGTCCACTCAAACTTGACTCTCTTTTGAGTCAATTTGGTCATAGGGGAAGCAATGGAGGAGAACCCATTCACCAACCTTCTATAGTATCCCGCAAGGCCGAAGAAACTCTTAATATCCGAAGAGGTCAATGGTCTAGGACAATTTCTAATCACATCGATCTTCTTAGGGTCCACCTTAATACTATGCCTGACACCACATGACCCAAGAATGCAAACGTCCTTCAACCAAACCTCATACTTTTCATATTTAGCATACCATCTCTTCTCTCTCAATCTTTGCAACATAAACCTCAAATGGCTCATATGCTTCTCCCTACTATGGGAATAGATCAAAATATCATCAACGAAGACCACAATAAAGGAATCAAGGTAGGGTTTGAAGACCCTATTTATTAGTTCCATTAAGATGGACGGTTCATTAGTTAACCCAAAAGATATCACCCCAAATTCATAATGCCCATATCTAGTCCAGAAGGTCGTCTTGGGAATATAACACTCCCTCACCCTCACTTGATGATACTCAACTGAAGATCAATCTTTGAGAAAAAGCTAACCCCTTACAATTAGTCAAACAAGTCATTAATTCTTGGAAGATGATAAATATTCTTTATAGTGACCCTATTTAGTTGTTGGTAATCAATGCGCATACCCATCTTTCTTATTAACAAACAACACTAGTGCACCCCAAGGGGTTTAATAGGTCTAATAAATCCTTTTACCAACAAATCTTTCAATTGGTCTTTTAATTCCTTTAACTCTGTCGGGGACATACGGTATGGGGGAATGGAGATAGGTTGAGTGTTGGAAAGGAGGTCTACGCCAAAATCTATCTACCTTTCTGGAGGGTCACCAGGAAGGTCATATAGAAAGACACCAAAAAACTCATTTACAATGGGGACCGACTCAATGGAAGGGACCTTGGACTCCGCATCTTTAACCCTCACAAGATGATACAAATACCCCTTGGAAATCAACCTATGGACTTTAATGCATGAGATAAACCTACCACTCACTACCGCATCATGACTTTCCCACTCAAGGACGGGTTCATTTGTAAATTGAAACTTGACCCTACGGGTTCTACAATCAATAGAAGCATAGTATGCATGCAACTAATTCATCCCAAGAATAACATCAAACTCAACCATATTTAATTCAAAAATATCATAAGGTAAGATTTTGTGCAAGATGCAAATCAGAAAATTCCTATAGCGCCTCCTAGCAACAATAGATGTACCAATAGGAGTATACACCTCATATGACTCATGCAACAACTTTGACTCGATATGGAACTTTTTAGCAACAACATAGGTTACAAAGGAAAGGGTGGCACCCGGATCAATCAAAGCATATACATTAATATCAAAGATTTTTAACATACTGGTAATGACATTTGGGGACCTCACTAACCCCTTGCCTTTCATGTAGTGCATAAAACAGGCTATGCCTTGGGGCAACCACCTGGAGGACTACTTCTAACCAATGGAATCGCATTTTCACCCCGAACCTTGTCACAGTTTCTTGGACAATCTACCTCCTTGGGACAAAGTTCCCTAGAACCAAAGCATTCATTAGAATCTTTCAAACATGGGCCTCTGTGATTCTTTCCACAACTGGAACACACATTAATAGGAGCCACACCACCGACACCTTATTGCCTATTAGTATCATGAGGAGGCCCTTGGCCTTGACGAAATCTAGTACCATTTTGGAACTTACCTACACAATGGGCCCTCTGGGTCTCATGGCCCCTCCTCTTTCTCAACTTTCTTCATCCATTTGCTAGGTATAAGTCATCAACTGAGACTATTCCATGCCACCAATAAGCATGGTGGACCGACATTACTCACTTACCAAGTTGGAGACCCCCATAATGAACTTATTCATCCTTGACCTAGGATCGGACACCAAGTGATGAGCATACTTTGAAAGCTGATTAAATTTGAGGCATACTCCCTCACACTCATAGTACCTTGTTTCAAGTTCATAAATGCTACCAACATTGCTTCCCTAAGCTTAGGAGGGAAAATTGATTAAGGAAGACCAATTTGAACTCTTCCCAAATCACCACATTACCAACCCCCTTCTCACCCTTCCATTGCTCATACCCAATTTGGGCTATACTTTTGAGTTGATACACCACCAACTCTACCTTTTCATTTGGCCCAACACCTATGATATTCAAGATTTGTAGACCTCATCATTGAACTCTTGTGGGTCTTCATCCAAATTTGACCTTTTGGAAAAATCAGAGGATTCATCCTCATAAAGTGTCCTACCCTAACTCTCGAGGTGTTAGAATGAGGAGCTTAGGCCCCTTGTTAGACTTGGTTGGCCACCACTTAGGCAAGCATAGTAAGAGCATTTCGGAGCTCACCATTGGTGGGTTTCTCCTAGAGAGTTTGGGCCTGTCTTCCTCTAGTGTTTGGCATAATCTAGCATAGTAAAGAACAATCGTTAGGGGGGAAAAACTCACTACAACTCTATAGCATGATAGAGAACATGAAGAAGGGAAACATTTCCTAAAATGGCTCATAGCCTCCTATTCATAGTCATGGCATGCTTCACAACCATGAATTGGACTCTAATCGATGCAGTGTGTTGGACTCTGAGGATCTATAAACCTAGTGCTCTGATACCAAGTTTTTCATGGCCCAAGCCTGGATCCTAGATGTGACATGACGAATAGGGAACCCGAAGGAATCCCAAACTAGCCTCTCAACTTATCATTACACATCATTGGTCGCAAAAGCATGTAAAAGACATAAAATGATAGGAAGGGGCGAAGGGACTAAGGGTATCTCGCAAATAAACATCATCAAGATACATGGAGTCAAAGCTCATATCACAGATACATAACTTATCTAATAAATGCCTCTAAATACATAGGTAGAGCGGAGGCTAAGACAAAGTAACCAGGAACGCCCTCATAGTGAAAATAGAACATAATAAAGTGTCTCGATACATAGATAACAGCAACATAGATAAAGTACCCGAAGTGGAGGACTCACCAACTAGCTTTGAATAGAATCGATCTAGCCACGTGGAGGAGAACTTGATCGCCGACTGCTACATGGTGATATCATGTAGGCAAGAGTATGTGTTAGTACATTTGGATGTACTAAGTATGTAGGATGCAATGCAACATTAGATGTGCTTCATAGTCAACATGCATAGCAATAGACAATAGGCATGATGTAGTAATGTGACATGTAATGGTCTATGCATAAGTAAAACATGCTTACTTAACTCATGCTCATATAGGGTATAATTTGTGAAGCATAGACCAACTAGACCACAACAAAGGAATCAAGGTAGGGTTTAAAGACCCTATTCATTAGGTCCACGAAGATGGCCGGTGTAGTGGTTAACCCAAAAGACATAACCACAAATTCGTAATTCCCATACCTAGTCCGAAAAGTCGTCTTGGGAATGTCATGCTCCATCACCTTAACTTGATGATACCCGAACTGAAGATCAATCTTTGAGAAGTGGCTAGTCCCTTGTAATTGGTCAAATAAATTATCAATTCTTAGAAGAGGATACCTATTCTTGATAGTAACCCTATGGAGTTGCCGGTAGTCAATACATATTCTAAGTGACCCATCTTTCTTTTTCACAAACAACATTGGTGTTCCCCAAGGGAATTCGCTAGGCCGAATAAAATCCTTCTCCAAAAAATCTTCCAATTGTTCTTTCAACTCCGCCGGGGCCATACAGTAAGGAGGAATAGAAATAGGTTGAGTATCGGGGAGGAGGTCTATAACAAAATCTATTTTCTTTCGGAAGGAACAATGGGAAGGTCATTTGGAAAGACATCAAGAAACACATTTACAACTGGAACCAACTCTATGGGAAGGACCTTGGACTCCACATCCCTAACCCTCACAAAATGGTAAATACACCCCTTAAAGATCAACTTATGGGCTTTAATGCAAGAGATGAATCTACCCTTGACGACCACATTTTAACTCTCCCGCTTAAGGACAGGTTAATTTGAGAATTTGAATTTGACCCTTTGGGTTCTACAATAAATAGAAGCATAGTATGAATACAACTAATACATCCCAAGAATAACATCAAAATCAACCATATCCAACTCAACAAGATCACATGACAATATTTTATGCAAGATGCAAATAGGACAACTTCTATAGACCTTCCTAGCAACAATAGATACACATAAGACTAGACATCTCATATGACTCATGCAATAATTCGGGCTCAACATGGAACTTTTTGGCAACAAAAGGGGTAACAAAAGAAAAAGTGGCACCTAGATCAATCAATGCATACACATCGTAGTTAAAGATTTTCAACATACCGGTAATGTCTGACATCTCATTAACCCCTTTCCTCACATGCAAAGCATAAAAACTATTATGCCTTGGGGCACCATCACTTTGTACACGAAGCTCCTTACCCTTATTGGATTTCAAGGACAATCTATTGCCTTAGACCATATCTCCCAATAACCATAACAAGCACAACTATTATTCAAGCATGGGCCATCATGACCCTTACCACACTTCGGACACACATCAATAGTAGCAACACCCCTAACACCTTGGGACCTTGGAACATCATTGGCAACCCACTCTTGAAAGGCATGAGAAGACCCTTGGCCCTTATTGAACCGTCCACCCTTTTAGAACTTACTCTCAAAATGGGCCCTCTTGGTCTCATGACTCCTTCTCTTCCTCAAATTCTCCTCTTCCATTTGTTAGGCGTAGGTTATCAAATGGGATAAGTCCATGTCACCAATCAACATAGCGGACAAGCATTCTTCACTCACTAACTCAGATACCCCCATCACGAACTTGTTCATTCTCTACCTTGGATCGACAACCAAGTGAGGAGTGAATTTTGAAAGTTGGTTGAACTTGAGGGCATACTCCCTCACACTCGTTGACCCTTGTTCATATTCATGAATTTCGCCAATTTAGCTTCCCTAAGATTAAGAGGGAAGAACTAATTAAGGACAACCACTTTGAAATCTTCACAAAGCACAACATAGTTGACTCCCTCCTCTTCTTTCCACTGGTTATACCATATTTGTGCTATCCCTTCGAGTTTGTAGGTCGCCAACTCCGCCTTTTCTTCCAACCTCACACCCATAATAACTAATATCTTGTAGACCTCATCAATGTACTCTTGAGGGTCCTCATCTACCTTTGACTAGTAGAATGCCGTGGGATTCATTATCATTAAGTCTCTCACCCGAGAAGCTCGTGTAGGATCATGAGGGGCTTGGGCCCCTTGATTGTCTTGATTAGCCACAACTTGTGCAAGCAAGCTGAGAGCATCCATAAACTCTCTATTGGTTGGTTGCTCCACGGGTATGCGGGCTCGTCTTCTCCTTGTGTTAGGCATGATCTAACATAGCAAAGAACAATTGTTTGGGGGGAAAAGTTACTTCTACTCTATAGCACAACTTAGAACATGAAGAAGAGAAACATTACCTTGAACATCTGATAGCTTCCTACTCATAGTTATGGTGCACAACACAATTATAAATAAGACTATAATTAATGCGGTGTGTTGGACTCTGAGGATCTAATAACCTAGTGCCCACATGTAACACGAAGCATGGGGAACCTGAAGGGACCCCAAGCAAGCCTCTTAACATATCCTTGGTTGCAGAAGCAATAAAATACAAATTAAACATTAGAAATAAGGGTAAAGGGACTAAGGAGAAAACATCCATGTTATAAACAACAAGAGCCAATAGAGTCATGGCTCATAGCATAGATACATCAAATGTCCAACAATACCTCTAGTAAATAGATAAGAGCGGGGGACAAGACAAAGCAACCTGGCTCACCCTCATAGTTAATACATAATCAAAAGGAAGATAGTCTTAATACAAAGCAAGTGATCATAAGTAATATCTTCGAAGTGGAGGACTCACCAATAAGCTTGTAGGACAATCGTACTAGCTATGTGGAGGAGAAGGATGATCAATTGGTGCTCCGATTCCTACATGATGACATCATGTAAGCATAGAGTATGTATTAGTATTTTTGAATGTATAAGTATGTAGGATGAAATGCAACAATAGATAGGCATTATAATCAAAATGCATAATTAGTCAATAGATGAGTATATAACAATATAACACGAATGGAAGATTCTTGAAGTAAATCATACTATCATAGAACATAACATATGTGTAGGGAGTGACCATTCTTAGTGCAATCCAAGGCCTACCACCCTATAGGAGAGGTACATGAGGTACTAACTCATTCATGAGGTTGTTGGAGTACAAACCCCCCTATGGGTTAGTAGGTACAAACCCCCAACATGGTTGATGGAGTACAGAACCCCCAACGGGTTGATGGAGTGCAAATCGCCTAACAAGGTTGATGGGTACTAACCTCCCAACATGGTTACCCAGGCCTACCATCCCCGAGCTAGACAATTGAGGTACCAATGCCTCAGTAGGTTACCCTGGCTACAACCCCCAATCTAGTCTTGGTCATTCCCAATACTATAGAGATAATATCACATATACACATATGCATTCCTTCGATTATCATATAGTAATCTTAGTCATACACCCTTCTCATCATCTTATGATCATCATATTCACACATTCCTTTCATCATCATATAGTCATCACATACATGCATTACTTTCATCATCATATAATCATCATATAGTCATTCAACTCATAAGACATGCATTGGACCTTCAATTCTCAAGAAACCCTAGCTGGACATTTTATCAACACCTAGAGGGTGTGTAGTTCTAATGTGAAACCATGCAATTTAAGAGTGAAATCATTCTAGTAAATTCATTGTAAAATGTTCAATAGATACTTGTAACACCCTCAAGCAATATACATCAGAACCCTTCATTAAATCTTTCAATAGATTTTAGATTCATAGCCCAAAATATGGTAAACCAGTCACAGTATCATGAAGCGTTAACATAGTGTTTAGTGACTGTACTATTAGATAAGACCCATGAGTACATAAACTTCAAATCAAAAAATTTTGAGAAAAAGGAAGATTAGGCATCATGGGTGGAAGGAACCTATGAAAGAAACTCATATATCTTAGCTTTGGAGATGAACTTGCTGAAGATTGGAGATGGTGAGTTGAATCTTGAATGAGAACCTTGAAATCTGGATGAGGATTTGAGACATCAATTTAGGAGTGAAATATTTGGCTGTGTCTTTTGGTGAGTATTGGGGAATGTTTTGAATGATATGAGGGTGACAAATGGCTAAGTATAGGTATTTTCACGTTTGGGAACACTTAGGCCCAAGACTTTAAAATCTTGGATCGCAAGAAAAATAACTACCCGCCGTTGGCTCTTATAGGATGCTAAAATACATGTATATGTAGATAAAAAGTATACATGTACGCATTGCAGATAGGATGCTAAAACCCATTTAGTTAACCTACCCTCCCTTGGCGCTTTGGTGAGTCCTCAAGTCCGAGGATGCTATCTTGTTACTCTTGCTTTCTTATTACTTCCTTACGATGAACACTTGATGCTATGACAGTGAGCCCGGAAAGTGTGTTGGCCCCCGGTCCAATCTATGTATAGAGGTTTTTTTGGAACAATTGATATATTTATGTGTTGAGCTTGACTCTTAAGTATTTTATGATTTTCTAAGACTTCCCTTAGTCCTGTTTCGCTCATTGATATCTCTTGTTGTTTTTTATTGTGCTTCCGCGACCAAGGATGTGTTATGATATGCTGTGAGGCTTACTTAGGGTCCTTCGAGTTCCCATTTGCGGTGTCAAGTCTAGGCCCTATGCTTGGGTCGTGACACAAACATAGGAGTATACTTTACCCTTGCTTTACTACTGGATCCATTTAGTGCAATTTCTCTTGAAATTCTTCTCGAAATGGGTCATATTCCTATAAGGCGAAGTTTCTCATAAAATCCTTTCCAAAATGGGTCATGTTCCCGTAAGGATAGTTACTTCGTACGAAATGGGTGATGTTCCCATAAGGTAAAGAATGGTTTACCTTGGCAAGTAGACCACCTCTTTACTGATGAGGGGTAATCATCGGGATTCCAAGTTATAACTTGCTTGGTCTTATTATTTGTCGGTTGAGGTCTCTTCCCACGTATGTATTATGATCAATACTAGTTGAATGACTTACGAGCACACGTTACTTCAAGAATTGATCATGCATGCCATATTGAGATTATGCTTATCTACTTCCTATTACTATGCATTTTAACTATATTGGCTTATGTATTATTGCATTGCATCCTACATATTTAGTACATTAAAACGCACTAACATATACTTTTGTCTAGATGATATCACCATTTAAGGACCAGAGCTCCTCTTGATCATCCTCCACGAGGCCAGTTACATTCTTTAAAGACAAGCTTTGTGACTCCTCGAGTTCGAGGACACTATCTACTTTCTTTCTATTTTAAGAATTCTTATGTTGAACATTGGACATTATGAGGGTGAGCCCAAAAAGTGTCTTGGCCCCTTCTCCATTCTAAGTTAGAGGTGTATGTTGGATATTATGATTTATTATGCTATGAGCTTGACTCTCATGCTTTGTTTATATTCAAGACTTCCGTTAGTCCCATATCCTATTTTATATATCTATTGTTGTTGTTTACTTAGCTTCTGCGACTAAGGATGTGTGATTGATATGCTTAGAGGCCTGTGTGGCTCCCTTCGAACTCCTATTCTCCATGTTACATCTAGGCCCTAGGCTTGGGTCGTGACAAACTTATGACAGAGAGCTCCGAACTCACAGTGCTCTTTTTAGTGAACAAGTCCTTCATGTATTTAGCATACCCTGACATATTTTCCAATGCATCAATGAGAAGGATGTTGATGAAGAGTTGCTTCAACAAGGAGAGAAAGTGTTTGAATTTGCATTCCTCCTTCCTCTTTTTTGTTCTTTGAGGGAAAGAATGAGGAGGCCTGGGAATGGGCTTAATCCTCTATGGCACATTAGCAACTTCCTCACCCCATCATTGTCATGATCATCTCCTTCATATGTATCTTTGGCCACAACCGTCTCCTCTCGAATATCTTCTTTAACAACCGGAATGGGAGGAGCAGTGGTTCTCTTTCCACCCTAAGTAGCGATCGCCATACACTGCATGTTATTTTCAGAATTTTAAGCCATATTACTAGGCAGTGTAACCCTCTGATGTTGATTATGTTGAGTCGACACTTGACCAAACTGTTGTTCTATTTGTTTGATAGCCACAAAGTAAGATGTTTTTTCTAATTTATACTTGAAATCTCTGATTTCATGCCCCTCAGAGTCTCATCCCGTGTCTCAGCTTTCTTCAATAGGCGATCAAATATCTCAACAATTCTGGAACTGCTTGTACCAATGTCGCGGTCGTGTGGTGGTATAAAAGGACCATTTCTGAATCCTTCTCTGTGTTCCCATTCTGCATCTCTCTCTGGACCCCTGATCCTATAATAGGAACCTCTGCGGTTGTCCCTGTAGGCTCCATCTCTATTGATGTTCCAACCTTCATTTCCTTGAACTTGGTGCTAATAGTCTTGATTGGAACCTTGGGCATTGGTGAAAAGAACCCCCGTCTGATCAACAACAAAACAATGTCCTCATGATAGTAGGGCTCCTTATACATGGGTGCACGTAGAGGTTGATGAGCCACTGCATTCATTTTGTCTTGGCTCTTCTTCATTATAACCTCCAAACCTGTGCGAATCTGAGCAAATTACTATATAATTTCTTCATTAATTTTGGGTTGCTCTGGAACCATATTGACAGCATACAAACTCTTAATGGATGAAGTGTCTCACTGTCCCCATGAGTGATTAGTCTTGATCACTCTTTCCATTCGCTCTGCGATCCTTGAAAATGGTTGATCTAAAAATATGCCCCCATGATAGTGTTAGCATAGACGTCACTGTTCTCATCAAGGGAATGGTAGAAGATCTCCACCAAGGCGTCATCAACTATCTTGTGGTCGGGACGCTCCTCAGACATTTGTTGAACTGCTCCCAAATAGTGCTTATTGAATCACTAAGGATTTGCTCAAAGTTGTTGATCTGGCCCTTCAACTTAAGATTCTTTAATCTGGGAAAGTACCTCTCAGAAAATGCCTTCCGCTAGTCGCCCAACTGGTGATCAAACTCTATGGTAGCTCAGATAGTTATAATGCTACATTGCTCGTAAGAAACAATGGGAAGACATGAAGTTTGACAATATCCATAGACAGATTTTGTGTTCCCATCACACTCTTATAGATGAATGCCATATTGTATATATGGCTATGAGGATCCTTTGATGGTAAGCTCACAAAAAGCCCATAATTTTGCAGCATCTGAAGTAACCCGCTAGAGACTATGAACTTTGTGTCTGTCGGTAGTAGTGGCAACACAATAGCTCCAGTCCCCACTACAATCATAGGATTCAGCCTGTGCTAATTCCACTAGTAACTATTGGCATTGAAAACCTGAGGCTGTGGAGCAATATCCTTAAAAGAAGGTGGATTCTCATTATTAGCATCCTCATTGTTATTCCTGTTTAGAGCTACATTGGCCTGTTATTGTTATTGTCTTGGGCCATTCTTCCTAACGTTCTATGGATCTATGAATCAAATAGAGTTAAAGGATAGCCTTGATTCCGAGTGTTCGCCAAACACTACACTTACACCGTGAAAAAGAACAAAAACAACAAACAAATGTAAAATAAGGAAACTAAGGATTAACACTCAAATTACTAATGAATTCACTAAGTCTAGTCATATTCCCCAACAACGGCGCAAAAATCTTGATGTCGTCAAAGATATACCTCCTTCTTAGAGGATAAAGTGGTCGTTATTAAGAAATAGAACCTAACGAAGGTTAGGTCAAACCCACAAGAAATAGTGGTTGTTATCAAGAAATAGAACCTAGAAAAGGTTAGGGTCAAACCCACGGGAAATACATAGACTCAAGAGAATTCACCAATATGAAATTCAAATGATTAACCAACTTACTTCCCAAATGGGGGGTTTGAAATAATAAAAATATAACTAAACTAACTATCATAAAAGAGAAGTCAATAATGGAGTGAAACTAGGGCATTGTGTTCCCTTTGATTCCCCAACACAGTATTACCAGATATCCTAATTCCTTTCTAGTGTATAGCATGCACGACGGTAAGTTATGTTCACTAAGCGCTTTGGTCAAATGTGAGAGGTGAATTTCACAATGTGATATGACCCATCTCCGTAGTGTAAATTACTAACCCTTACTTATTAGTCCAAGTACAACCTCCCCTTGATCCAGTTTGGTTGATTAGACGAGAACACAACAATCGAATCCTGTTAGTTAGACTGTTTTCTATTCACTACTACCATAGTCCAGTCAATAACACTAGGCGGGTTCTAATATTGGCCACAATCAGAAAACATGCAAAATGAAGAGAGTTAATTAATACATGCACATACACTTTCCATTTATCATGAATTATTCGATTTTACTTTATTAGTTTTTCATGGTTCTCACAATCCTATATGTGGATTTGGCTAATCATGCTATGTGTAGATGCAAGAATTATGAATTGAGAAAATGTAGTTGAACACTTACATAATAGAATTAAGAACAAGCAATCCCACTTCAATGAGAATCGTAAGCTCCAAGGTAAAATTAAATCACAAGTGTTCTCAAAGACTCTCCAATATGATCTTATAATTTTCTCTATCAAAATATTGAGTTATCTGATTACTAGGTGAAAACTTGCGAAAAATGGTCTAAAAAACCTATTTAAAGTAATTAAAATTGAAGTCCTAAACAAAATAGGAGAACTGGTCGGCACACCATACAAAAAGTGTTTTACGAGTCGTATTGAATCCATGGCCCGTAACTGAGTTCTCGTACTAAGCTGCTGGAAAATTGGGCTTCTACTCTAAGACATCCCTCTATGACTCATAAAGTGGGTTATGACCCATACAGGGGGTTTCGTCTAATGAAATTCCTGATAGTCCAAGTCACTGATCGTTAAGACACGAACCATCTTCTATGACTTGTAGGCTCATCTGCATGTTCATAGAATAAACTTCAGAAAATGACACCTCATTGGATTTGTCCACGAAACCACCCTACAACTAGTAGAATGATGTAAGGCCTGTAAATTGTCTCTTATAATAGCAAAATTCAGCAACTTCTGCAATTTTGTCTAAATCCAAGGCCAACCTATAATTGTGCAAACATAAACCCAAAAACACATAAAACCAACTAACAACACATTGAAAACACACAAAATTCTAAGTTTTAAGTATAAAAATGTTGTATTTTGGCAGCACATCACAAACATGCTCAACATTGGTGTGTGCACAAACAAAAGACAACCATTTTCCACGACGGAAAAATACTTAAGCACGAACATGGAAGGGTTAGAGGTAGTTGACCTATATAAATGCGCTCAAAAATCCACGAACGTGGAGCACTTCAGTGACTAGCGTCATGGCAGATTTATAAATGCAATCTCAACTCTCATTCAAAAAAAGAAAGGACTTATTCTAGAGAAGAACATTCATATATTCTTGAAGAGAGAAAACACACCTTAGTGCAGATTGTAGTCTAGGGTGAGGATTTAGAGAATATTTTTTATAAATTCTTGAGTAAATTGAAGAGTCAGTGCTTCACTTGTATTTATCTTTCACTCACTCTTTGTTTCCATTCTCTTGAATGCTAATTTGTAGATTCAATTGAGCTTGGGTTCTAATTTGGTTATGGGTCTTGATTATTTCTATTACTTTGATGCTCAGTTAATTATTTTCTTGCAAAATCAAGTGGGTTCCTCCAAAATTTCTTTGACTTGATTAAATTCATTTATGGGTTTATGTCTACCTTCATGAATAACATTAGATTTGAGGTCATGAACTTGAATCTAGGTTAGATCTTCAATTATTGCTTTAGTGAGAGTAGTTGAAGTGGAGGGCTACATAATAGTCATGAGTTTATGTGTTGAGATCCTCGAAACAGAATGAACAACTAAAATCTTAGGAGTTTTTCTTTGAGGTGCTTAAGCTAGGCATGTCTTTGAGTGGCTCATGTAAGAGGCTATAGTGGACTCTTGCAAAACATTACCTCGTCGTAATTGAAGGGTGATTACAAGCACCTAGCCTACCCATAGAGTTAATTTGATGCTAAGTGTGATGGATCGATTGAGTTTTGGTTAATTCCCATATTCCCTATCCTTGCTTCCTTGCTTGATAAATCCTTAATCCAATTCTCTTTTAGGAGTAGTTGTTAGCTTAGTCGTCCCCCTATTTAGTTTGAATTCTTGATTAGTATTCACTTGTTGAATCAAAAACTAGTAGCTATTAATCCTTTCTCTAGTCAGACACCAAGACATTGTTCCCTGTAGGATTCGACTCTAATCTCTAAAGTTGGGTTATTATGCTAATGATGATGACCCCTTCTTCCTTTGAGTATCCCATTGATCATTTTGAAAATTATTGAACTGAGAATATGGTTACTCGAATCCTCAAAAAGGTTGAGGAGGCTGACATAGTGATTAAGAAAATGAAAATTTTATTTTTAGACTTTGAATCAAATCGTGAATTCTCATTTGGCTTCCATCAACCAATTGAAGACCGAATTTAGAATATTTTATCTCACTTAAATGCTCATCAAAAAGGGAATTAGTCTAGTGATATGGTGGTGAATTCAAATAATCACTCTCCTCAATGCATGATTAGAACAACTAGAAGTGATAAAGTAGTTAAGGATGTTCCCCCTATTTTTGATGTGGTTGTGATTGATAAGGCTATAACTCCAGTTGCTGATGATGCAATTGATGTGGATGATATTAAAGAAGTGAAAAAAGATACTACACTTACTCTTGGCAATCCCAAAAGTGACTGTTATGGGGAAAAAATGGAGGGTCTAAAAGTAACCCTCATAATGTTCAAAAGTTGAGTGCTCCAAGTATGAAAATTAATCCACTTTTTCTGTAAAGGTTGAAGAAAGTGAATCTCGGTGAATATCTGGGAGCTGTGTTATTGAAGTTTTGAGGGTGATACCATTGTTGATTATGATGAGGTGGTGGCATACTTTTCTGGGACAATAGCATCTTCTTGTTTCAAAAGTTCGAAGAAACAAGATTTTTCTTTGAAATATAGAAAATTCACTGGCAAAGCCTCAATTAAAGAGCCTCCAAAGCTTGAACCTAAGTATTTCCTTCTCATCTGCAATATGTGTTACTTGGTAGTGATGAAATACAATCGGTGATTTATGCGACTCATTTGTAGGACCACTAAGTGGTGGCATTAGAAAGTGTGTTGAAAAGGTTCATCAAGCCAATCAGATGGATAATAACAAATATTATTCGAATCCATCTGGAGATTTAGACTCGCAAAGTGCTTTTTAGACCTTGTGATTTTAGATGTTTCCTAAACCAAATTTTAAATTTGGTCAACATTCGAAGTTCAAAATCTCGAATTGAATTTCCTAGAGTTCCAATACTTTTGGATGGTGAAACTTATGCTAAAAATGGTCTCACCATAATTTTTGGAGTTATCGAGCGTAGTTTTGGTATTTTGAGTTTTAAACTACTTTAATTGACTTATATAGGTAAATGTGTCATGGAGACTTCATAATTAAATTTTGATGATTTTGTGGAGTCTAGATCGTTGTTTCTCATATGATCAGATATAAAGTTTGTGAAATTCTGAGTTTGGATAAGTTTTGGGGATCTATTTGGAGTTTTGGCAATTGTTGGTGTGGGATATCTGGTGCAACCCATTTTTCTTCTCCGCATTTGTGGAGATATGCGACTTTTTCTTCTACATGATTATAGACATTTATCTGCCTTCGTAGAGTAAATTTTTGCTAAACCAGTTTTAAAGACGCAAAACCCAATTTTCGCTCCATTTTCAACATTTCAAGCTTTGAGAGGAGATTTTTGAATAGAGTTTTTGAATAGAGTTTTCAGAGAAACCTTTTGGGTATGCGTTTCTAATTCACTTTAATTAATTTTCATGATTTTTATCTTAACTTTGACTTGAATTTCATGATTTGTAATGTCCAAAATTTGGGATTGTCGGTGTATGGTCTTGAAACTTTACATGAGGATTGCTCTATAGATTTGAACACGATTTCAATGGGATTTTCAACCATGAACTTCATTTTTCGTCTAGAATCCAATCTTAAGTCAATTTCCAAATGTGAGACTTTCAAATTTTAACCCTAATTTTGACCATAAGACAAAATTATGCCAATATGGGTATCAAAATACTTCTATTAAAGTGTAGTAACTATTTTTGATAGTGTTTGATCCAATTGGAGGCTCGAATGAGGATTTGAGTTGATTGAAAGCTTGTTCGGGCGCAGTTTCAGCATCGAGGTTGGTTCAGCTAACCTTTTGGGACTGAACTTGAGTTATTGATCTTGTCATGTAATAATGTAAGATTTAGATCGACAATTGTTCAATTGAATTGTTGTGTTGAAATAATGATGGAAAATGATTCTAGTTAAGCCAAATTATGGTATTATTTTGATCCTATTGATGAACTGAGTTGAATTATGATAAATTGATGAAGATTTGAGATAGAATGTGACTAAATAAGTCTTGTTAGACAAATTGGGATCAGTTAGATCCATAATATTGATATTGTTGTACATGGGATGAGTTAGGTCCAATATAACTGACATTCTCGATTATTGATAAAATTATGATGATATAAAATATGATGAAGATTTGGGCATTACCTGCGACACTTGATATAATTCCTCGGGTGCGTATGATCAATTTGAGTTTCATGCCTTAGTATCCTGATTGGTGGCGCCAGAGTCTACCTAAACATGTTATTGTTGTCATTGATATATCTGCATATTATTAGTGGCACCAGAGTTCCCTGAGGCATGTTATTATTATGGTACATCTTTATACATTGTCATTGACATATATTCCTCTATGTATCTCTCCACCGATGCCAGTATCTGCTAGGGTATAATCGGTGCCAGAGTCCGCAAAGGTACTACAAACCTCTCCATCAGTGCCAGAGTCCGCCGAGGTGTCATCGGCACCAGCAACCACTGTGACATATCGGAGACTTTGTATATGGTCTGATGAGGCACCTATGAGTTCTACCTTATAGCTTCAGCTTGATAGATGTATGCATTGGCACCAGCGTCTATCATATTCCCTCCTCACGCATTGCCTTCATAAATTACATATTCATGGAATTTTGACTGACACTGCAAATTTATTTTATTGCTATTTATATTGTTCACATTATACACTAACCCTTTTCTTGTATGTGATAGCATTCTTCGTTACTGCATACTTGTTTGATTTCTCTTACCTAGTTAGTGGAACCTACTGTATATTTTGGTGTATTCACCCCTACTTTTTTTCCTCCCTACAGATCTTGCACAGGGTACACGATAGGGTAGTTGATCTTTCCATCTGAGAGTTATTGTTACCATCTAGATCTCAGCATTAAGGCTTAGACTTTGAGTGGTCATGGATCTTTGGATACTCTTTTATTTTCATTCTGTAAGACTATGTATTAGATATTTATGAGATAGTGTTGTAGTTTCTTTGAGACAGTTGTATTTACCTTCTGTATCATTTTAGATGCTCTTGTACTCATGACTCATGGTTTTTGGAGATTTCTTATATCTTATGAATTTGTTTCCATTTTATTTATCTTTCTTTGGTTGCAATCTACTTTGGTTCCTGACATATAATCAAAAGAGGAGATTCTTTTTCAATGTGAAAAGATATTTTTTAATGAACATTCTTATTTATAGAATGTACTAATAATATGGTGCGAAGGTGTTTTCTAGAGGTATTGATGAGCAATATTCTTGATGCATGTCACACCACTCCAGCTGTGGTCACCATGGAGACATTCAAATGGAAGCCAAATTGTTGTATAGATGGCTTTTTTGGCCAGGGCTTTATCATGATGCAAATACCTTTGTCAAGGCTTGTCCACAATGCCAAATGCAAGGTAATATTTCTTGGAAACATGGACTTCCTTTATTCCCTGACCTAGAAGTTGAATTGTTTGAGGTGTAGTGTTTGGACCTCATGGGTCCATTTATGTGCTCGTTTTGGGAATTGATGTATCTTTTTGGCAGTGGATTATATTGAAAGTGGTTTGAGGCAGTTGCACTACAAACCAATGATGGCAAGTGGGTAGTTAACTTCTTGAAGAAAAATATCTTGACCAGATTTTGAACATCAAGAGCAATCATTAATGACGGGTGATCTCATTTTTCCAATATGGTGTTTGCATCATTGCTTAGCAAATATGGAATCAAGCACTGGGTGACAATGCCCTATCATCCCCAAACTAGTTGGCAAGCGGAGGTAACGAATTAGGAAATTAAAAGCATCCTTGCATAAATAGTGAATGCAAATAGAATGGATTAGTTAATAAAATTAGATAATGCTTCGTCGGCCTATCGGATAAAGTTTTAAACTCAAACTAAAATGTCACCAAACAAACTTGTATTTGCAAATGCATGTCATTTGCCTATTGATCTAGAGCACAAGGCATTGTGGGCCTTGAAGAAATTAAACCTTGGTTGGACGATGCTGCTAATGTTTGTTTTTCTCAATTTCACCAAATTGAAGAGTTTAGGTTAGGAGCTCAAGAAAATGCTACAATCTAAAAGGAAAAGATCAAAAGGTGGTACATGAAGATTTCTGACATGAATATTGAGTGGGTGATTTGTTGTTGCTATATAATTCAAGGTTATAATTATTTCCAAAAAAAATTGAAGTCTAGCAAGTTTGGTCCTTATAATATTTTTAAAGTGCTAGGAAATGGGGTCATTCAAGAGGAAAATGAGAAAGAGGAAAGCTTTAAGGTGAACGGGAAATATTTGAAGAAATATTTTGGAGAACCACAGGACATGAAATTGGTGTAGTTGAATAAGATCTAGGAAAATTGGCCAAGTCGTGCAACAATGTTAAATAACATGCTTCTTAGGAGGCAACCCAAGGTTTGAGTGATTTTTAATAATTTGTGTTGCATGTACAGGTGTACGAAAGTGAACTTTTGAGAAGTGAGCAATCAGCAACGTGATGTTGACATTCGGCAGATCATCAAATTGACTCGGCAACCTTGTTCTTCACCATCTTATGGATCAAATTTTAGCCCTGAAATTTCTATGAATTTTAGTGGTCAAAGTTGTTAACCGGTGGATTGTTGATGCTATTCAGTGATGCACAATATAACCATCGATTGGTCCACGAAGTGAGGTGTTCGGTTCTTTAAGTTAAGGGGTCAAATGACACATTCGATCAATCACTAAATGTTCATGGTAGTGTTTATTAGAACTAATGAATTGCACTGGGTGATTGACCTTCCTTCTTAGTAAAGTAATTTCTTTCCACCTTTTCACTTTTACTTTTTTACACGTTTCCACTTTTCACTCTAGGAACCTAATTTTTCTCGTTGTGCTCATTGGGGATTCAGCCTCAACTTCACCATATGATCATCTTAGTCATCATTCTTGTCCCTTTCTTTCTATTTTGGTATATTCTTCGGCCTTTTTCTTAACTTTATGAAGTGTTGGGCTTCATATTAATTGAAATTAGTTGTTTAATCATGTGGGTTGATGTATTGTGTAAAAATTACTTAAAATGGTTGTTTTTGATTGGTTAAATTATAGGTATGAACCCCGAGTCTCTAGTACATGGCTATGTTCATTGTTAATTATTGTTGCGATTTATAGTGACATTAATTAGTGGGTCAAGCATGTTCTTGATATGCTCTATAACAAGCCATCTTGAGATGAGAAGTTCTATATCAGCAAAATATAAGAGAGATGTTAGGTATATAAGTAAACAAGCCTTACCTACTAGTGACGTATTTTAAAACCATGTGTTCCTAGGCCCAAAGTGGACAATAACATTAGCATGTTGGGTCATTACATATGGTATAAGAACTACTCCTTTGTACCCTTATCGATATGAGTTCAACTTATTTTAGGTGAAACCCGATGAGGCGGGGCAAACCTTATTGTTGACTCTAGTCGAATCCCATATGTTGGGGGAGAACCTTAGTGAGGATGCTGAGTCTATAGAGGTGGTATATGTAACAATCTATCTTGAGATAAAAAGTCTCACATCGGCAAAACACAGGACAGATGTTGGGTATATAAGTAACGAGCCTTACTTACTAGTGAACCATTTCAAAACTGTGCGGGCCTATGCCCAAAGTGGACAATATTGCTAGTGGGGATGGATAGCTAAATTTTTGGTGCCAAATTGTCATGATGGTTTGCAACATGAGTCAATTTGATCGAATCATTGTTTTCACAAGAGATAAACTGGATTCATGTGGTCGATAGAGTTTGAATTTGATATGGTTGTATGTTTTGTTAGTTTACTCGATTTTTGCTGTGACAGTGAAGTTTGAGTAGCCCAAATTTTATCATACAACTTGAACCTACCTGATGATGGAGCGGGTGATATCTTTCATAAGGGTAATATTGATGTTTGCATGAATTCGTGTTAACTGTATGAAGTTTAGAGTCGTAGTGTGTGATATTACTATTGGTCATTTAATTGTGAGGATGCATTGTCGAATTTCCCCTATTGTTGTTTCCATGGTTTAAATCTTAATTTCATGGAATTTGGGTTTCCAATAAACTTTGGCGACGATTTATTTCATCGCCGAGTTGATTTGGCGGTCCACCAAATGTTCACATGCATCGCCCCCTTTTCACCCTTGAACCCTTGAGTTTCTGTCAAAATTCAGCGATAGTCACTTTGACTGTCGAATCAGATGGTTACACTCATCATCGAAGTTGACAATCTCTTGAAGGCTAAATTCTGTAACATTCAACCATGATCAATTTGATAACAGAATATGTTCGGTGGACAAATTGACCCTAGCCTGCATGTGTCTTTCTGCTAGTTCTTTTTGTATTTATTCTCATATCTTTGATTGTTACACTTGTTTTTACTATGTTTTGCATATATGCCAAGTCAAAAGCACAAGATTTTTCATGGAGGATCTAAAGCCGCTCGACAACCGTTATAGTCGTAGGTGGTGAAGAACAAAGAGAGCAAAGGGCTCATAGAGAAGGCCAAGGTAAAAGAAAGAGATGATTGGTTGAGCATGACACTATGAGTGAGGAAGAGAGGTTGTTAGATGTTGACTGGACAGAGGAAGAGGAAGAGGAAGCAGTGTCAAGGGCACTGGTACATGAGTCCACTTTGGTGGATAAGCTTCCAAATGCCGCCACATAGAAAAGACATCAAAGGTGGCCCATGATCTACTTTTACAAACTTCTTAGTTATTCAAAAAACTAATGCACTATGCGATCTACACAATTTAAAAGCTGCCAGGTTGAGAACTATTTCAGAAAGGCTCTTTACAGAAAGGCTGATCAACAAGTATCTGAAGCATGGGACACTATAACATTTCATGGTTTCCAATAGTTTACAACACCTTGGGACCCTTATGTCCCTAGTTGGGTATGTGCATTGTAGAAAGAACATGCAAGGCTTATACCCAAAAGCAACGACCCTATGAAGATTGTTCTTAAACCTGTTGATATGGTGGAGATCTAAGGTATACCTGTCCCATATAGTGAAATAGAAATTAATTATTTATTGGGTTGTACATTCAAGACACACCATGATTTGGCTGATATGATTCTGAAGAAACCCTTGGATAACCTCAAGGCATGGTTGGCCCCTCTAATAAACATTGCAGCCCCATTATGGCTAAAGGAAGGAGTGTTTATTAAGACCAAGGAGTTTAATGTCCCTGTCCGATATTGGTTCAATTTTATTTGTAGCAAACTTATGCCATCACAAAATAAGTCTATTCTTCATCATCACAAAGCGTTGTTGGATGGTTGCATCATGGAACGCTGAAAACTAAACCTTGGGTTGATTATAGCTCTAGAGATTCTTATGAGGGCAAAATACCAATAGATTTGTAACACCCCACACCTTACAATACTAGTACTATAAAAAAATAAAACATGACATGGTTTGGTCAAATTAGCGCTAAATTTTAAAAGTGCTTGAATCTCGTGTTTAATGGGCTATAGGTGCGTCTACCGCTTAAAATAGTTAAGTGTATACATGGTTTGTATCAAATTGAGGAGATTACAACCTTAAGTGAAGTGAGAGAATTGAGGTTCTTGTTGGACTTAGGAAGCAAGTAGGTGAGTCACCTACTTGCTTAGCTTAAATTTGTTAGTTAAATGGAGATGAAGCTCAACATTGAATTTGTCCAAGTTCGATGATGAACAAAGTCCATGTTAAGGGTGTAACTTTGGCCCATGTTTTAGCATCCTAAATGGACTATATGATCAGAACAAGGAGGATATTAAAAGGGCCCAAAGACATCACAAGTTCTTGGATAATTTAGGCCCAACCCAAGTGAAGAAGAAAGCTGAAAATAGGCAGCCCAAGTCCAACCAATTTGGAGCCCCAAAAGGCCCAAATGAAAAGAGGAAAGAGTTGTATCACCTACTTGGTGAAATAAGGCTGAGAATGCCTCATTTGGTCAGCCAAAAGTTTACCTTTAAAAGCGTCAAAGCAGCTCCCACAAAGTCATTGTTCACTTGAACACGCAAAAAAATATATTTGTCTTCAAAGTTCTCTCAACTTTTCTTCACCTTGTAAAGCAGCTAAACAAATCTCCTAGGGTTCTTGGAGAATCTCTACACCTTGAAATAAGAGGTAAGTAAGTTTAAACATCTAGTTAGTATGGTTTCTCATTGAAAACAAAAAGTATATGCTAGTATGTTTGTGCTGGAAAATATGGATATATTCTGTTTTGAAAGTTGGTGCACACTTTCCTTTGTTTTAGTGACTTCTCTATGGTTTGTGAGATGTATTGTGAAGAGAATTCGATGTTTTTAACATGCATTGATTTATAAACATCACCCTAAGGTTGCTTCCCTGATTTTGGTTTCATTTAGCAAGCGCGTTTTATTGGGTTACCTTAAGCATCATGTTCGTTGAAACTTACGGGCTGTTGTACATAAGGCTATTAGCTCACATCCTTCATGACTTCTTAAGTGATGTTATAATACTGTTTTAAGTCTTTTTATATGTGTAAATTTTGCTGGAATTGTTTGGTTAGATGTGGAATAGCTTTGGAGTTGTCAACGTCGAAATGTAGCGAAGGAAAGTAACGTTATGCTGTCCATTTTTAGATTATGTGGAATTATGATTTGTTGTGCTTTGTGGGCCATTGTAAGACTGTATAACATTAAAATAGGATGTATTTGATGTGTACATGCTAATGTGTATTAGAAAGTACGGTTAGGGGCGGAAAGGTTAAAGGAATATGCTCGGGTTTATAAACACCCGCTTGCTGCCCATGTATTGTTTTCTTATGTGATTGGGATGCCAAGGTGTATTAATTGGCTATTAATGCTATTTTTATCACTTATGATATTGTAGATAAGTATTTGGAGGAAGGTAAGGTTATCTCGAGGTAGTAACAAGGTCATACAACGAGGTATGTAAGGTTACTTGATTTCATATCACTTGACATGAAGCATAGATCTCTCCTTGGTACATAAAGGCACTCGCCAGCTCCGACAAAACTATTCATGATGTCTCCATTCTTTGACATGTTCACATGCTTCCATAAATAGTCACTTTCAAATTTGTATACATGCTTGTATACCAAGTTACATGGGTTCTTATTACTAGATAAAGTTCACGAGTTGTTTCATTTCATACACATTTTTTTATTTGTGTAACGTACGCTTTTTCATTGTCAGATTGTCTTGTATGATTACCTACATGTCACATTCCATATATACAGTCCTATAACTCCTATTTTGTGACCACCAAAAGAACCATCTCAAAGGTAATTGAAAGGTAAAGTATACTGTTTCTGATAGGTGGTAGCCCGAAGGGTGGAAGCATCACCTAGCCAGAGACGATCCTATCACAAATGGTAGGCCAAGGGAGTTAAGGAAGAACCTAGCCAGGGATGATCCCATATCCCAAGGGGTGGAAGAATCACTTAGCCAGGGAAAAATCTTATTACGGGTGGTAGCCCGAGGGGTTAAGGAATAACCTATCCAGGGACGATCCCAATATAGTTTACCACTGATCAGTTGGTCATTTGTTTTACAGATGTGCACAAATTATACAGTAAAGGTAAAGTAATTTAAAGAACATAAAGTACACGATTCCACAGTATAACCAAAGGTGGTCCCAAAAATCTTATACCAGTGTATGGTTTCATTTTAGTTGTTACTTTATATACAGTATATCCTACCTTACGTACTCAGAACATTATCTCATACTGATGTCCCTTTCGAGGGACTTGCATTTCATGCTGCAGGTATAGGTGCTAGTAGATCTCCCCAGTAGGAGTACAAAACATTCAGCTGCTTTTACTAAGCTCCAGGTTGCTTCGGAGCTTTGCATGTCCATAGTTTATGTGTTTATATTGTACATTTAGTTGGTGCGGGGCCTGTCCCAACCCTTATCAGATGTTTTTCTCTTATATAGAGGCTTTGTAGACTATGTAAAGTAATGTGTGGTCGTGTCTCGTACTTTAAATACCATGGCCTCAACGGCCTAGACATATCTATTTCCTTTTGGCTTGTTATCACTGTTTATCTTCTTAAGGCATGTCAAACATAGAACCCCTTATAATATGTATAGAAAGCGCATAGATCCAGGTAAGTTCTCCCAATTCCTTATCAGCAACGGGTGCCAGTCCGCCACAACGGGACTTTAGGCCGTGACAGAAGTGGTATCAAAGCGGGTCGTCCTAGGGAGTCTACAAATCCGTGTCTATGTAGAATCTTGTTTATCGATATGTTGTGCACCACATTTATAAGTAAGAGTCTACGTGGCATTTAGGAGTTGTTACTTTCTTTCCATTCTTTAGATCATGCCATAAAGTCAAGTGTAATAGGTGCACTATGTCTAATCCCTAAATGGTTTTGTAGAACAAGTATGCCTGGAACCAGGAAGAGCAAAGGTAAAGGGAAGGCAGTAGAAGTGGTGGCTGGTACACCCAGTCATGTGAGACAATGAAGTGAGGCTCAAGAAGAGTCTTTATCGCAGACATCTCCAACTCATCAAGATCCTAATGAACTAGGAATTAGTGGAATTCCCCCTAAACTACCTTTTGATGCTAAAGTGCAGGATCTGAGAAATGCAGTCCAGCTATTGACTCATATAGTTGCTGGCCAAAGTCAAAGGCAGGAAGGTCCAGTTATGGGTACCGGTGGTATGAATAGGGCAGCTGGTACAAGGATACGAGATTTTCTTAATTCGGACCCTCCAGCCTTTACTAGGTTTGATTCTAATGAAGACCCCTAGGACTTTATTGATCAAATTCAGCGTACCTTAGATATTATGCATGTCCGTGGTACAGAAGCAACTGAGTTAGCGACTTATAGGCTGAAGGTTGTGACTATATTGTGGTTTGAAGGCTGGAAGCAATCCAAAGGTATAGATGCTTCCTAAATCACTTGGAAGGAGTTCAAAGAGGCCTTTCTTGACCATTAATTGCCAATAGAGATCTGAGAGGCCTATGCAGATCAATCCCTGAATTTTCAAAGGGGAATATGAGTGTGAGGGAATATAGCCTCCAAATTAATTTGCTATCTAGGTATGCTTCTAATGTAGTTGCTACTATGGTAGACAAAGTTCATTGATATGTAGATTGGTTGGATATGTATCTGGTCAAAGACTAGACATAGCGAGGATGCAGTCTATTGTACAGAAATTGGAGGATCAGAGGCATAGAAGAAGGACACAAGAGTTGGAGAGGGGGCTGGACAAGAGAGCCAGATCTATAGGGTAGTTTACCCAACCCCAAGGTGAGCTTAGGCCTCGGTTTTTCTCATAGACCGCCTAAGCCATCATCCTCCTACTCTACAGGCAGTGCTGCACCAAAACATCAAGGGTCTAGAAGTAATCAGTTTGGTCAACACAGTGAAGGGCAAGGTTGCCGGACAGCAGGATATTCAGCAGGCCAGCGAATGACTCCTAGGCAGCCTTGTAGACAGTCTGGAAGAAGTCATCCAGATATATGTCTTGTTGGGGTAGACATTTGCTATTAGTGTGGTATGTCAGGGCACATAATGAGGGATTGGCCGAGAGAGACGTATGGGTGGTATGGCAAAACCTACTAGGTCAGCTGTTGCATTATCATCATCAGTCCCTCCAGTAAGTAGGGGTTAGCAAGCACCTATGGGTCGTGGTAGAGGTGTTACAGGGGCAGCTAGCTCTAGCGGGGTTCAAAATCATACTTATGCACTGGGAAGTCAGCAAAATTTGGAAGCTTCACCTGATGTGGTCACAGGTACATTGTCCATCTTTTCACATAATGTATATGCGTTGATTGACCCTCATTCTACACTATCATACATCACTCCACTAGTTGCTGGGAAGCTTAAGAGGACACCCAATTTACTGAACAAAGCATTTGTAATGTCTACACTAGAAGAGTTTATTGTGACTGTGTAGTAACTGTTTGTGACCGTGACATATTCCCTGACCTTATTGAGCTAGAGAATGGTGGAATTTGATGTTATAATGGGTATGGATTGGTTAGCTTCTTGTAATGCAACTGTGGATTTCCAAACTAAGAGGGTGTACTTTCACTTTCTAAATGAGGCAATTCTTGAATGGGAAGACAATGTTGTGGTCCCAGAGGGGAAGTTTATCTCTTACTTTAAGGCCAAAAAGATGATATCTAAGGGGTATATGTCATTTAGTTAGAGTGAGGGATATAGAGGTAGAACCGCCAACTCTTCAATCAGTTCCAGTAATGAATGAATTTGTTGATGTGTTCCCTGAAGAACTCCCAGGCTTACCTCCTGAACGAGAAATAGATTTTGGTATTGACTTACTTCCAGGAACTCAACCAATTTCTATCCCTCCATATAGAATGGCCCCGGCAGAATTACATGAATTAAAAGAGCAGTTGAAAGACTTACTGGAGAAGGGTTTTATAAGACCCTGTGTATCCCCTTGGGGTGCACCAGTGTTATTTCTACGCAAAAAGGATGGAATCTTGAGAATGTGCATTGACTATCGACAATTGAATAAGGTGACAGTTAAAAATAAATATCCCCTCCCCATGATTGATGATATATTTGATCAGTTACAAGGTGCCAAATGCTTTTCAAAAATTGATTTGAGATCAGGTTATCACCAAGTGAGGGTCAAGGAGCAAGATATACCCAAGACAACTTTCAGAACACGCTACGGTCACTTTGAATTTCTTGTTATGTCATTTGGACTAATGAATGCACCAACAGTTTTTATGGATTTGATGAACAGGGTATTCAGGCCATTCTTGGATGTGTTCGTGATAGTGCTTATAGATGACATTTTGGTATATTCAGGGTCAGAAGAGGACCACGCAGATCACTTGCGACAGATGCTACAGGTTCTTCATGATCGATAGTTGTATGCCAAATTTTCTAAATGTGAATTTTTGCTAAAGTCAGTACCATTCTTGGGTCATATTGTGTCTGATGAGGGAATAGGGGTTGATTCACAAAAGATAGAAGCTGTGAAGGATTGGCCAAGACCAACGACACCCATGGAAGTTCGGAGCTTCCTAGGGTTGGAAGGGTATTACAGGATGTTTTTTGAAGGTTTTTCTTCTATTTATGCACCCTAACAAAGCTGACACATAAGACAACCAAGTTCTAATGGAATGATGCGTGTGAGAGGAGCTTCCACGAGCTAAAAAATAAGCTAACTTCTGCGCCTGTGCTAGTACTTTCGAAAGGTACTAAGGGGTATGCAGTGTATTACGATGCTTCAAGAGTTGTCTTAGGGTGTGTATTGACACAGAATGGTAGGGTGATTGCTTATGCATCCAGGAATCTATGACGACAGGAGAAAAACTACCCAACACATGATCTTGAGCTAGCAGCGGTTGTGTTCGCTCTGAAAATATGGCGCCAACATTTGTATAGGGTAGACGTTGACATATATACTGATCATAAGAGCCTACAATACATCTTTAAGTAGAAAGACCTAAACTTAAGACAACAGAGATGGCTAGAACTAATAAAGGATTACGACATTGATATACTATACCATCCGGGGAAAGAAAATGTGGTAGCTTATGCTCTAAGTCGTAAGGAAATCATAAATACTAGTGATCAAGTTGTGGTAAATCAAGGAATGGCCAAGGATCTACGTTAGGTAGCCAGTTTTGGGGTTTGCCTTCTTGAAACTCCAAAGGACAGGGTTATTGTGCAGAATGCTGCAGAGTCTTCATTGGTAATAGAGGTGAAAGAAAAATGTTCGAGGATCCTGGACTATGACAGTTTAAGAAAAAGGTGAGTCAGGGTACAATAAAAGTCTTTGACTTTGCACAAAATGGAGTGCTTTACTTCCAAAATAGATTATGTGTGCCTGATATTAATGGATTAAGTAAGATAATAAAGGAAGAAGCCCATCATTCTCGATATTCCATCCATCCAGGATCGACTAAGATGTACCCTAATCTGAAGGGAATGTTTTGGTGGGGAGGCATGAAAAAGGACCTTGCAGAATTTGTAGCTCAATGTCCAAATTGCC
>JAABOM020068573.1:0-38396 GCA_011800125.2 Solanum clarkiae | reverse complement strand
AAACAGCCTCTCTACTTCTATGAGGTAGCGATAAGGTCTGCGTACAATCTATCCTCCCCAGACCCCACTTGTGGGATATACTGGGTATGTTGTTGTTGTTGTAAAAGTTATAATAATTATTTGTATCGGCGATGTAGAAAACTTGAACGCATATTCGTTAGGCTTATTATTGTTGAGCATTCATTTTCTCATTATTTATGAATTGATGGTTGTTTGAGTCATTTCTTAGTACCATGAATAAAATAGATTAATTTAAAGAAATACTTTTCGAGATACTTTTAGTTTACAAGATTTGTTGCAAGAATCTTTTCTTTTTTGGTAGGTAATGATTTGTTTAGTAATTAATTAGAGTTTACAAACGGTGTGCTAGTAGTGACTCTCATAGCATTTTGACCCACCTGTGGGTTTGAAATATACATATTGCAGTTTGAGACAGTGCGATTATGCGTAAGTACAAAAGATTGTTCATACAGTTGACCTATATGGTCCTTCCAAAATTATTTCTGCGAGGCCAGAGGTGTTGCAAAAAAAAAAAAAAAAAAAAAAAAAAAAAAAAAACGTTTCTCCTTCCTGTTGCTCCTTCCTTGCTTAAGGCATCTGCGTCATGATCCAATTTAGGATCATGATTGGCGGTAAGGAGCAGAATCTTAAAGCAAGCTTTCCTAGAATTCGATAAAAAAAGGGATAAAGTTTTCTCTATTTTTGGGTCTATTCAAATATTTTCCTATCTCAAATATCAACAACGCCATTAGTAACACTTTTAGATTTAACCACAACAACCATCAACAATCCAATTGCTATACAAAAATATCAATCCATCATCAGATATGAAAATAAGTCTAAAACTACTCTCATGAAAATAAAACTTATTTCCCACGCGAACAAGTGTGGGGTTCACCATGGAATCCACTTGCTAAGTCTAGCTAATGAAATTCACATCAATATCACTGGTATTCTCTGAAAAAAAAAATATAGCTAGGAGTGAGATGATAGTTCAGTGAGTAACAATAATAACCACAATCTTTATAATGAGGGACAAGTCAGAAAATATGCTAGTATAATGATTAAAATCATGTAATAGATGATCTTTCAAAAATCAATAGCCATAATCAATCTTGTTCTCTCATATAGGCAAATCAACATCATTTGTAAATAAACTCAGCAAAACACTTTCATATCAAACTCAGTAAAACACTTTCATATCAAATCATATACATATTCGGGAGGTTTCCAAGAATGAATCATGTAATCGTAATTGGTATATCTATCTTCTTAAAAGAATAGACGATAACTGTAAATCTCATATGAATAAATCCTTACTCAAGGGATATCAATAACGGTATGCTAGTTCTACCTTCCCACTAACAAGACTCTATCTGTAATCAGTAAATATAAGGTGCACCAGGTCTAACGAAACCACCGTTAGCTATGAGATTCATCAAGGTCTACTCCCATTAAAACTTTTCTTTATAAACCATATAAGTTTTTTCGAAGTAATACAAGACATTTAGATCTTGTAATCATATCATGTCAAACTTAATGAAAACACATGTGAAAGTACTTATATTCTCAAGTAACTGTCAAATTCTTTCAATAACAGTAATCATCTCAATTATCAATATACTTGTCTTATAAAATACAAATAACTATTTCGATATCAAATCAAGTGAAAGGACTTGTCTCATATGCAGATTCAAATCGTTCAGTAATAATTCACTTATAAATCAAGAAACTTATAAAACACAAATTAGGTTAAGATTACTACTCACAATACTTGTCTTGAAAATACCAAACTTATTACGCCAAGCAAATCTGCATGATCTCTTTCCATCAATCTAAGGTTCACATCATATCGCTCTCGAATTAGTTTCTATTTTTAAGCTAATTGATGACTATTTTAAATACCCAATCTTCGGATTTAGGTTTGACTCTCAAAACATGAAACTATATGATACACAATTTAATAGTCCTTCAAATTGGACAACAATAAGTTAAAATTCTAAATATCCCTATCTTATTGCTACTCAAGCAACTTCTTTGGCTCTCCCCTACATTTAACAACAACCTAAATTTTCCAACATCACAGTGTGTCTCTAACTAGAGAACTAGTACTTTACCTAACAATAATGATATAAAAATTTGCTTTTATCTATGAATTTTCTCATATCCAAATCAATAGAAATTTATATTTGAATTATCAATATCACTAAACCTATCCCATGATAATTAATATATATATATATGTCAATGAAAGAAAGTAGCTTAAAAATCTATACTTACAACTGTAGAGGTTCCACTTCTTCTCCGTCTAGCTCTTTTTTTTTTGGGTTTACCTTTATTTGGTTGCTTTGGAGGAGCCAACTTTTTTCTTTCTTTCTTTCTTTCTTTTCGTTGGAGGGTTGTTGTACGCACCCTCCTTAACCCTTTTCTTAAATTACTGCAAGCAACATTTAATATGGGCTTTAGCCCAAAATTTATCTTTTCTTTCTTTCTTTCTTTTTTTTTTTTGAAATTTTGTATTTCTTTTTATTTTAATGAATTTACTTAAATATCCCTTTTTCTAATATGGGATATTACAATCTGCTAGCTGGTTTTATTCCCTAAAGGTGTGCACCACTGTTACTCTCCCCATAGTCTGCATCAAAGATTTGCACTCATAGAGAATGTTAGCATACAATGGGTTATCAGTTTTAAGCATTTGGATTAATTCTAATGGGTCTACGTTGACTTCTAGATGGTATGCTTGATGTGCTTTAGCCGTGATGAGACCCATGCGAAGGGCTCTATGCTCCGGAAGGATAGGTCTGTCAAGGAGTGAGGGGTGGGTGGCGCACGGAGCTAATGAAGCCCGTCACCCAATCTCATCTATGGTCACTTAGGGCACCTCCCAGGCCACTGATATTGCCGTCTTTACTGGTGGCTCCATCTATGTTGAGTTTATAGTGTTCTATTGCGGGTGGGTTCCATCGGATTTTGATGTGGTGATTTAAGGAATATTGGCCTTGCCTTTCTTAGTGCTGATGACATAACAATATTCCACTACTTAGTTCAACGTGTTCTGGAAGGAGACCTTGTCTTTTTTGTTTTTGAAGAGGTTATTGTTGCATTGTATCCACAGGTTCCAGAAGCAGTGAGATAGGAGGTTTGCCCTAACATGCCTCCTAGACATTGGACAGATTGTTGAGGTTAAGGTGGTCCTCAGTGAACCATTGGGGTTGGCAGCTATTGGCATAGACAGCGGCCAAAGGGATTCGGCTGGGTTACACCTGAAGAAAATGTAGTTGATGTCTTTAGGAGATTGTTTATAGACTCAGCAAAAAGGGTTGATGTCAAGACCATCCTGTGAAGGTAAAGGTTGGTTTTTAATTTGCTGTGGTGTATTTTTCATATGAGAAATTTTATCTTATTTGAGCAGCGACGACCCGAGATGCAATCCAACTTTTTGCCACTGGGTCCAGTGATGGCCTGGGAGTTAGAGGAGTGGGGAAGGTGATAGGCTCTTATGGCTGAAGTCCCCATTCTTGGTGAGGTGCCAACATAGTTTGTCCTCCTTGTCAGACAAAGGGTGGAGTGTGATTGGGTGTATGACCATTCTGATATTGGAGGAGAGATTGAAGGATGGGGGAAAGGTCCCAACTACTATTTTTCCAGAGGTGGTTAAGGGTAATGGTTTCTTCATTCCTATTCAGGGGTCCTTGGATCATGCTTCAGAGGCTATCCTTTTCAGGGATCCATCTGTCCTCAAAGGTTTCTATATTGTGCCAGTGAATGCAATCTATTTGAATGTTGGTTTGCAGTTGTTCCAGCCTTCTCTAACATATTTCTAAATCCTGGAGCTAGGTTTGTTCCTCTAGTTTTTGGGGTTGTTATGGTAATTGGAGATAAGAATATTGCTCCGGGAGACTATTTTTATTCTTAAACATTCTCCAAGAAAGGTTCATGTGAAGGGAATAATTTTTGATTTCCATGCTGGGAATGCCCAACCCACCTTCTACTTTTGGTTTGGTGATGGTTTTCCAGCTTAGGAAGTGGATCTTGCGTTTATCTTCAGAGCCTTCCAAAAGGAAGTTTCTCATGCTTCTTTCCATGGGTTGAGTAATGTTGGTAGGGATTTATATGTATTGCATAACATGTGAGGGGATGCTATTTAGAGTGACTTTGATGTGGGTGGTTCGTCCAGCTATGTTGAGGAGGTTAGTTTTCCAACTTGCCAGCATTGCCCTGACATTGTCCAGGGTAAATTGGAAGTCTTCTTTTGGTTGGCCATTTGTGGAAGATTGAGAATCCCCGACATTTATAAAAGTTGGTGTTTGGGTTCATTTTTAGAAAGTGGGAATAATGAGTCACTTGGGAGTGGGGGCAGTTTTTGGAGAAGAAGATCCTTGATTTTCCATAGTGGATGCTTTGCCCTAACATGAGGCAGAAGAGGTGGAGGACAGATTCCATGGAATTATAGTTATCTTGGTTGACTTTGGGCAAAAAAGATAAGGTCGTCTACAAAGAACAAGTGGGAGATTTTTGGTCCCCTTTTGTTGATTTAGACAGGGGTCCAGTATTTGTTTTCAACCTCTTTAATGATTTTTCTAGAGAGCCTTTCCATGGCTAGGATGAAGAGGTAGGGTGAGGGAGGGTCTCCTCGCTTGATTCCTCTAGAGGGTGCAAAGAAGTTGGTAGTTTCTCTATTAATCAAAATATAAATAGATGAGCCAGTGATGTAGGGCATTATGATATTTGTGATTCCAGGGAGGAAGTTGAAGAAAATGAGGGGTACACTGCGTAGCAATATAGTTAAGAATCCTAAGAATGAAGGGCAGTGCATGGAATTTACCACTTGTGGTGGCAAAAACACCATTGAACTCCCTATGCCAGTTGATGAGGATGATGTTCAAGAGAAGACGGTTGTGGCCAAGGATGCGAATTTTGGAGATGATCATGGAAAGGATGGGTTGAGTGAAACTGCTGATGCACCACAAAAGTTGAAGGTCATTCCTTGGTCTCCTCCTCCTTCCTTCAAAGAATTTAAAAAAGAGAGGAGGAAGGAAAGTTCAACAACTTTCTCTCCATGCTGAAACAACTCTCTATCAACACCCTCCTATCGAGGCATTGGAGAAGATGTAGGGTATGCAAAGTACATGAAGGACCTAGTTACGAAGAAGTGGTTTGTGAGTCAGGAGTTCTTCCAAGAGCTTCAACATTGCAATGCAATTATTACGAGATCCTTGGTCCAAAAGCGAGAGGGTCCCGATGATTTTACCATACCCTGCACCATTGGAGATGTGGAGTTCACAAGGGCATTATGTGATCTAAGTGCCAGCATAAATCTGATGCTCGTTGTGGTCTTCAAGAAGATAAGATTGGGAGCCCCTACCCCGAGGAGTATGAGATTGTCGATGGTTGACTGCATGACAAGAAAACCTGTGGGGATACTGTATGATGTGCTTGTGATGGTTGAAAAGCTCATATTCCCCGCAGACTTTGTGTTCTTAGATTGGCGAAGTCGACTTCGACATTCCAATCATCTTGGGAAGACCATTCCTAGCCACTAGGCAAGCCTAGTGGATATGGAAGCTGAAGAAGTTGTCTTCAATATCTGTCAGTCTATGAAGAGACCAGATAATTTGAAGAATGAGGTTTGGGCAATTGGTGAAGTCTGGTAACCAAGTCATCCAAGTCGTGCCATGATAATAAATCAAGCGCTACTTGGGAGACAACCTAAGATTTTTGATGTAATAGTTGTAGTTATAGCTTTATTTTCAGTTTTTTGGGACTTATAGGTAACTTATTCTCTTGTATTTTGGTTGTAGTTTTGGACACTGGGTTGGTTGCATATAGGGTAACAATGTGTTCTGTGAAGAATTTGTAGGTATATGGCTAACTTAGCCACTCTAGGCTTAGAAGAGCATCAGAAAATCCTCCATGACTGGTTTTACGGACCGTAAAACACTCTACGACCCGTACATCATCTCGTAGACATTTCCAATAAGCAAAATGTTGTGCACCCTAGTTCACAAGCCAACTTTACAATTCGTAGATAAAACTATGGGTCGTGAATGATGCTTGTGGACCCAAGTAAGTTTTCTGAATTTTTGACGAAGTGTTGGGGTCTCTATGACCAACTCTATGAGTCGTACTTCATTTCACGACTCATAGACTGGTTCGTGAAACCCAGTCTGAAAAACTAGGGTTTGGATGCTCTACGGAATGACTATTCATGAGCCGTAAAATACTCTAGGGCCCGTAATTGGGGTTTCGTAGAGTCTAGGTCCATTAGTTTTTAACTGACCCGATCAAAGTATAAATATTAGGTCAAAACATTCTAACCCCATTTGAGCCCTAATTTACGAATTGTGCCCAACCATACCCTGCCTGAAAACTTCCGACCACCGATGGCAATTATCACTCCATCTTCTGGCAAGATTTTTGATGGCCTAGGGTTTTTAGTGTCTCATCACCTCCTTCATCTTTTACAATCTAATCACTCAATTTTCAGTTAATCTAATACCATTAAAATTTGCCTATATTTGTATGTTTAAATTGAAAATTTTGTTGGTAATGGTTATGATGGACAAAAACCCATATGTGAAAATAGACATGTTGATAATTGAATTTTGGTTGTCCATGTTTGAATATATGTGTAGAACCAGAATTTGGTATAGTTACCTTTGACCATGTTTGATTGATGTATCTGTGGTGCCAATGTAATCCCTCATCATGCAATTGAATTGACTATATGTGTGATATTCAGTGTGTGATGACATGGGTGCATATAAATTGATGTGAATTCATTCATACGGGGTTGGAAAAGTTGGGAAAGCATGCTCAATTATTTTCGATGGGATACATGGGTTAATTATCATGTTGGGGTGTTGGTTTATTGTGTTGAAAATCATATGGGTGTGTGCATATTACTTCGATGCTGGTATAATAAGTTGGAAAAGTCATATGAGATCCGTGTTGATGGACTTAGAAACTTAGGTGAATGAGTTTTCTAGTCTATGAGTGTCTTTTATAACCCGTGGAACATTCCATGAGTCGTAATTGCTCCTCGTATAAGATTCTAGAAACTTGAAGTTTCTGAGTACCCATCAGACGAGACCTTCTACGAGTCGTAGAACACTTTATGGCTCGTAGAAAGGTCTCGGGGTCCCTGCCTGCAATAACTTTAGACACTTGAAATATCTACAACTCAGTCTACAACTCGTAAAAAACTCTATGAGTCATACATGGTCTCGTAGACATTTCCAGTGAATAAAAATTATATTTGACCACTGTTTTACTAGAGCTATCTACTTCTCGTAGTTTTCACTACAGCACGTAGAGGTGCTTTTGTAGACCCTTTTGCAACTAAGTCTGAGTTGTTTTTGCATTTCATTTTTTGATCAGTGGGGGCTAACCCAAGTGCGTAAATGTGTGTATTTCAGGTACAATGGCCCCGAAAGCAAAATATGACAAGATCAGGGCCTTATAGAGGAGGCTTAGAGATGAGTCCTCGGGGGATGAGCAAACTCCCACCCCGAGTGAATTCGTAGAGAAGTTTGGCGTCCATCCGGGCCCGGAGGCTGATATTCCACAAATAGGGCTGCTGCCAGAGTTGGGTAGACTTAGGATCTTGTCGTTCGTACTCCCCAGTCTGATGAGGGAGACCACGATAGGAGCAACTCTATTCAGATGACTCCATCCAAAGAGGAGTCCAACTCAGAGTCGGGCTCCAGCGATGGGTCGGAGACAAAGTCTTCTGCTGTACCGCGGGCATCACCATCTCCACCAGATGCACTTACTAGCTGGTGGTGTATTGCAAGGCCTCCCTGAAGAGGTCCACCTCCATCTTTTAACCATTCTTGATCTATATACTCTGTCTAGAGTCGAGGGTGGAGAGTCTACACTAACTGGACTCACTGATCGAGGTACAATGCACTTTGAATGCCATCTTGATCAAGGCTGAGGGGTGGTACTCCAACGAGCATCACACCAACTTGCCCCTATGCCAAGGATGTTCGCCCTAGTGCCACTGCCTGAGGTTCCTCAGACTACTACCACTGCTGCTGCTACTATGGATAGGCCCCCATAGCTCGAGATAGATGAGGAGAGGGGGCCCACTACTTCTGCTCCTACACCACCGGTCGCTTCATCACATGTTGCACCTGCGGGAATGGTTTATGTGCCTTCAGTTTCTATACAGGCCATGACGTAACTATTATCATATGCTGAGTCGCAGTTGAGTCAGCTAGTTCAGCAAATTAGGTTCTGAGTCTGCCAGACAATTTTAGATTCGAAGGGCCACTTGTAGACATACACAGTCGCGACTATTTAGGACCATCTTTTTGCTGTAGATGCCCGCATTAACGCCTTCGAGATGAGGGTACAACAGAGCTTGAGCACGACCCGACCAGCAGACTTGACAGCCATCTAGATAGAGATCCAGCAACATTGGCAGCACCGGTGACACTACCAGAGACAACACTCCCGATGCAGGTGGTAGATTTATTTGTTCCTGACGAGTACACCACCTTCCCATGGGAAGAGACCTCGCACAGATGATGATGGAGTTATCGTACTTTCATGTGCGGGGTTGACTGAGCAGGAGGAGTTCAAGCTTGTCTTGAAGGAGTCGAGATAGGAAGAGGAGAAACGACAGGCTCGAGAGCTTGATAGAGTGAGGGGTACTGACCCCTTTGGAAAAAGTGTTACTACTGAGGAGGCTACCACACAGGATGAGGGTGGTCAGACTCAGCCACACACCGGCTTAGGCGCCAGGTATGCTTTTTGATCCCTAATAATTTATTTTTCTTGAATTGTGTGCATTGGGGACAATGCACATCTTTTTCGATGGGGTGTGGGTAGTCATAGGCCTCAGTGAAGTCTGAGTAGCTTGGCTCCATAAGTAGCCTAATTTTTTATCCTAGGTTTTTCTTGTCTGTGTTTTTTTTCCCATGGATATTTACTTTCTGTTGAATCGGCATGTTTAGGATGTTTTAGGTAGTATTTGTCGCATATAGTACTGATATCTGTGGCATATGCATGTTTTTGTGTTTTTTGTGAAAAATGATACCCATCAAATTTTGATTAGATAGTTTAGATAGCAACCGTGCATGTTTAGATGTGTTGACAATGCTTTTTCTGATAAGTGAGGTTAAATTGAGATAAAAAGCATGGTCTGAGAGTTTTTTATTGATAATATAATCAGTGCAATGTGAATTAGAGCCTAATTTGCCAAATTCATGGGTTGTTTGCTAAATTCAGAACTTGCCCTGTTATTCTAAGTTAGACTGTAGATTAATTGGAGTAGAAAATGATCTTAGGCCATTGTTCTTAAAAGTCACTTAGCCTAAATGACCAACCAAATTTTCAGAATGTCCCTTGATCATAATGTTTGAGCCTGACATGTAATGATTCTTTGTAAACACCCAAGTAACCTAGCCGTTTTAGTTGTAAAATCCTGAAATTAGCCCGTGTCCTTCCTTGAACATTGCGCACCTTGACTGAGGCAGAAAACCTAAGTTGAGGGTGGCTACTAAAAGTGGACTTGGTTCTGAGGATGGATAATGTGCACCTCAACTCAGGCCAAAAGCCCAAGTTGAGGGTGGTTAGTGTAAGGGTGAAACACAAAAATGAGGGGGAAAGTTAGTGATACGGGAAAAAGGAGAAAAATCATGTGTTGGGTGCAAGAAAAATAAGTGATGCCTTAGTTGTGAGATAAAAAGAAAAATGAAGTGCAAAAGCAAGGCAAAAAGTTGAAAAATGAAAAGAAAGCACCCAAAAAAGCTTAAAATAGGAGAAAAGGGAGAATGGAATAAAATTAACAGCTTTGGTAGGACAAAAAGTGTAGAAAAATGCAGTGTCAAGGAGGGCCTTTAGTCACTATATTCCCAAAATACTATACCAAAGCCTCCTAAGCCTACTTTATAAGCTTATAAAGTCCTCAAGTGATCCTAGTCCAAGTAGTCGAAAGTCTTAGTCATGAGTATAGGGGAAAATCTACAGTATTGGGCATGATACATGAGTATCTTTTATGAGAGGGAGTGATTATGCATAGTCCCAAGATTATACATGAAAACATCATTGAGAGTGAGATTTGGGACTTCTTTCTGTGAGGGCACTTGCATTGCATTGTTCGCATTAGACTTGTTCAGTGATTATGGATTGTCGATAGTACCTCACTTGTCATAGTTGTGTTGTCACATGCATTGGTCTGTAGTGGTTTGCTGGATGGCTATCTGATTCTGTTTTGGAAAGTGATGTGATTATCTGTGCTTAAGTTTGAAGTGATATATGCCATTAGGTTGAGATCTGTGTGTTACTGTACTGCTTATCTAGATTGAGTCCGTATCTTGAGGACAAACAACAATCTTAAGGGTGTTGATATGCTGTCAAAATACAACACTTTTGGTGCTTAAAACTTTGAATGTTGTGTGTTCTTAATGTGATGTTAGTGGGTGTTATGTGTTTAATTTTCAAGATTCCAGGGTTAGCCTTTATTTTGGGAAGAAAATGCTGAAGTTGCTATTTTAGATGAAGTACGAGACCCTTTATGGGCTGTAGTGCATTTGATGGGCCGTGAAGGAGGTTTCATGGACTATTCCAGTGAGGGGCTGATTTTTTGAAGTTTTTTCTACGAATATGCACATGGGTCGTGAATTATTTTACGAGTCATAGATTATGTTTCGTGCCCTGATGTCAGAGAAGAAGGACTTTCTGAATATTCATTAGACGAAAACCCCTATGGTCCATAGAACACTTTAGGGACGTAGAGGCGTGTCATAGATTCCAAGTTCAATTTTGCAGCAACAATGTACGAGAGCCCGATTACGGGCCGTGGAACATAATACGACGCATAAAGTTGTTCGTGAGGCATGCCGAACCAGTTATTCTATTTTATTTAGGATTTGTATTTTAAGTATTATAAATAGGTTTTTAGGTTATTTTTTTTCATTAAGTTTGTAGAGAGTTGAATAGTTTAAGGAAAAAAATAGTGAGATTGAGTAAAAAAACATTGGAGAGTTTTGAGAAACACTTGTACTTTGATTTGATCTTATAATCTTGTGATTCTCATTGAAGCTTGGATATGCTTGTTCTTTATTCAATTGTGTAAGTACTCTATTATTTTATTCCAGTTCATAAGTCTTGCATCTTCACAAATCATTAGTAGCTAAATCCACAACTAGGGTTGTGGGAACCATGAAGAACTAACAAGGTATAATCAGATAATTCATAATTCTTGGAAAGTGTGCATGCATGTATTAATTAATTCTCTTTGTTTTACATGTTTTCTGATAGTGGCCAACATTAGAACCCGCCTAGTCTTAGTAACTGGACCAAGGTAGTAATGAATAGGAAAAGAGATTAATTAACAGGATTCGATTGATGTGTTCTCGTCTAGTCAACCGAATTGGGCCAAGGAGAGGTTGTACTGGGACTAATAGGTAAGAGTTAGTAATACGCACTATTGGAGATGGGCCAAGTCACGCAGTGAACTTCGCCTCTCGCCTGGACTAAAGGGTTTGGTGAAATTAACTTACCGTCGTGCATGCTACACACTAGAAAAGAATTAGGTTATCCAGTGATACTGAGTTGGGGAATCATGGGGAGCATAATACTCAAGTTCCTCTTCATATTGGTTACTCTTGTGTTCATTAGGTTTACGTTTCTCCTTGTTATTACAATCCCCCTTTTTGGGGAGATAAGCTGGCTAATCACTCAAATTGCATTAATTGAATTCTCCTTAATCTACATATTTCCTATGGGTTTGACCCTAACCTTGGTTGGGTTCTATTTCTTGACAACGACCGCTTTATCCACAAAAAGGAGGTGTAACTTAGGCGACATCAAATAGCGAAAGAAATCCATGAATAAGAATACTCAATGAAAAGCAATGACAATCGATAATAAAAGACCAAAGGCCAAATAGGTTATCCATCAGCTAAGTAAGACTAGTGTGAAAGAAAACTAGCCAAAAATAACATCCAGCCATAACTCGAAAATCTATTCTATGAAGCCTCTAAAACATCTAACTAAGTGGAAATAATGACAGACCCATGGCTGCCTCAAAATACAATAAAAAGGCTAAACTCAAAGCTAGAAAGAAATAACATGATATCCTCCATAAGCAGGGGAGTACTCACCAATCAACTGAATGCAAATAGGTCCTCAACGGGAGCTTGTTTATGATTGCAAGTACCTGTATCTACATCATGAAAGATGCAGGCTTAAGTGGACGTTAGTACGTGAAATGTATGAGCCTAGCAGAAAGAAACATGTAAAGGAAAAATAACATCAACTCAAATAGCTCAACTCAAGAAGTAGAAAACTAAATCATGTCAAGAGTCTCAAGTAAGAATATAGTTTAGACAATGACTACTCATCTACCATCTTTGTACAATCCACTCAGAATACTATCAAGGCATATTTGGGAGTTTCTCTAACCGACAACTATCACCTATGATCCGGTGATGATACAACAAAGCGATATCATTGCCACATCCATCCAATACCTTGCCAGGGTATAGGACATCCCATCTGTGGATCCAAAATTAGTAGCATCAAGTCCTCGTTTTGGGACAATAGGAAACATGATTTTACGGTCCAATCCTCTCCTATACCAACTATGTAGTTATTGAGTTTGAGTTAGACTTATTCTTACTCAACTTGGTGCTCATTACTCCTCCCAAGACTCAATATGCTCATAAGATATCAACTCTATGATTAACTCATTCATCTTGTCTCATTGGACATTTGTCAACTTAATTTATCACATCAACTATCAACTCTTCGGTTACATTCTTTTAAGGTTCAGCTCTTAACTCATAGAGATTCTATCATGCATCATTTTAACTCATAGCATTCAGGAAAATAACAGTATAGTTAAAGCATTTAGGGACTCCATAGACTCTTTAGCATCAAATTAAACTTATGCATGGTCATTTTAGTAAAATATGTAAAAATAACAATAATTCATGTAGTAAGGCAGAATCATCTAATTCAAGCATTTAATTCATACAAATTGTAATTCATGCAAAATTATATTGAGATACATTAGAAATTTAAGAAAAACCTTCAAGAAACATTCATGGGAGACTCAATTCACTCACAACTCCATCAATTCGGGTTATGGGATATATGGAAGAATATAATCCATGTTTTGGTTAGCCTTACATACCTGAAAGTTTTGAATCTTGAAATAGCTTGAAAGAATTATCAAGTTTTCGCTTCAAACCCTAGCCTTTTTCTCCATTGAACCCTTGTTCTAAGTTTTAGAGAGTGTTTTAGCATAAAATGGTTGAACTGACATGTTTAGGGATTTATTTAGGTGTAAAAACGTTAGTTTTAGGCTTTGAAAGGGTGGGAAAAGAACAAAATAGTCTTCCTTAAAAAGCAGTCAAAAGTCGTCTACAGGTCCATCTACGACCCATAGAAACTTCCATGGCACATGGGGACCTTTCCGTAAGCTTTTAGGCAAATTTTGAGGTCTCTAGATCACTTCCACGAGCCCAATCTATGGCCCGTAGATTGGTCCATAAAATTTGGACCAAAAAAGTGGATTTTTAGGACTTTTTCCATGACTTAGAAGATGGGACATACTTTAATCCACGACTTGTAAGAGATTTCATATGTACACTCTGCATCTAGCAGTCTGCAGTAAAATGGCCATAACTTTTGACTCCGAACACTAAATGAGGTGAAATCAGTTGAGTTGGAAATATAATTCAAAGACCTTTTATTTGGTTAGTCATGGTCCACCTAATTCTTTTGCACTAAGAGTTATAAATATTTAAAGTTGACCCTTGTATAATCTAACACTAGAAACTTAATTTATAGGAAGGTTTTGAACTCGACTAATTATTAGAGGTATCTTATGACCCTAATAAACTTCCCATATATAAGAATAAGTCTTGAAACATAGGTGAATGTAAGAATAAAGCTATGGGGTGTCACACTATCTCCCCTTTGGAATCATTTGTCCTCGAATGACGAACAACTGGGAGACCTCTCAAGGGAACACCATTAGGAACTCAAATACTTGGATGTTCGAATACTTATACCTTAGAAATCAACTTCAACTCAAGGTTCAATATTAAAAGACTATTTCTAACATCGTCATTAAGCACGAATGCAGTTAAATACATACATACTCAAATACTCATAGACTCAAGAGAAACATCAATTTAGAGATAAGAACTCAACTCAGTAATGGGAAAGTAACTCAGAGAATAGAAGGAATCATACCATCAATTTCATCATTAGAAGGAACCAATAGGTGTGGGTATGTATCTTTCATATCCTCTTCAACTTCCCATGTGGCCTCTTCAGCAGATTGACTTCTTCACAACACTTTTACAGAAGCAACCTCTTTAGTTCTCAACTTACGAACTTGACGATCAAGGATTTGGACTGTGATCTCTTCATAACTCAAACTATTCTTCACTCCAATGCTTTCAACTGGCACAATGAAGGATAGATCTCCCAAACACTTCTTAAGCATGGAAATGTCGAAGAACGAATAAATGGCTGCCAGATCTTGTGGTAGCTTCAATTCATAAGCTAGGTTTCACACTGTCTTCATAATTTGATAGGGACAAATGTATCAAGGACTCAACATTCCTTTCTTCCTGAATCTTTTTACATCCTTTATTGGTGACACTTTCAAGTATACCAAATCATTCACTTCGATCTCTAGGTCCCTTCTCCTAACAATAATGTAGGACTTTTGGTGACTCTATGCAGTTCTTAATCTCTCTTGGATAATATTTACCTTCTCCATGGCCTTATGTACCAAGTTTGCCCAATCAACCCTCATTCACCTACCTCAAACCATCCAATTGATGATTTGTATCTCCTCCTATAGAGGGCCTCATAAGGAGCTATCTGGATGCTCGAATAAAAATTGTTGTTGTTGGAAAACTCAATCAGAGGCAAGTGGTTGTCCTAATTACCTTTTAATTTGATGATGCAGGCCCTTAATGTTTCCTCCAAAGTCTGTATTGTCCAAACTGCCCAATTATCAATCTGAGGGGTGGAAAGCAGTACTAAGGTTCACCTTTAAACCTAGGCCTTTCTGAAAGGATTTCCAAAATTAGGTAGTGAATTGAGCTCCTCTATCTTATATAAAGGAACTCCATGCAACCTGACAATCTCTTGGTTGTACAATCGGGCATAGTCCTAAGTATTAGTAGTCTTTACTACCGAGAAGTGAGCTCATTTTGTCATCTATCAACAATCACCCAAATTGGATCATGCTGTCCATGAGACCTCCATAAGCCTTTGATGAAGTCTATATTAATTATATCCCACTTCTATTTTGGAATTTCAAAATTTTGGGCTACACCACATGGCCTTTGGTGCTCAACTTTTACTTGTTGGGAGTTTAGGCTCTTTGAAACAATGTCTCTTTTCATCCCACTCCACTAATAAACCTCTCTCAGTCATGGTACATTTTGTTAGACTTTGGATGGATGGAATATCTAAAACTATAGGCTTCTGACATGATCCTTTCTTGAAATACCATCAATATCTGGAACACACAATCTAATTTGTATCTCAATACCCCATCTCCCCCTTTAATGAACGCCATCACTTTTTGCTTATGTGCATCTTCCTTTAATTAGAGTAAGATGGGATCTCAATCTTTCTTCTCTTTTATCTCTACTATAAGAGATAATATAGGTCCATTATGCACAGGTATTCTACCTTCACTAGATTCAATAAGTTGAACTCCTAATTGCGCTAGTCTATGCACCTCTTTGGATAACTCTTTCTTCCCTTTTTCCACATGAGCAGTGCTTCTCATAGAAAACCTGCTAAGAGCATCAATAACCAAATTAGCTTTACCTGGATGGTAGATGATGTTCATGTCATAGACCTTGAACAACTCAAGCTATCTCCTCTGTGTCAAGTTAAGCTCATTTTGGATGAATACATATTGCAGGATCTTATGGTTTGTGAATATATCAACATGTTCTCCATAAGTAGTGGCGCCAAATCTTGAGTGCAAATACCACCACACCCAATTCTAAGTTATGAGTTGGAAAGTTCCTCTCATGGTTCTTAAGTTGTATGGAAGCATAGGCTATGACCTTACCTCTCTGCATCAGAACGCATCCCAATCCCACTCTAGAAGCATTACAATAAATCACAAAGTCATCAGTCCCTTCAAGTAGAGTTAACACTGGTGCAGTTGTTAGTCTAGTTTTCAACTCTTGAAAACTCTTCTCACACTTATTGGACGACTAAAACTTATCTTTCTTTTGGGTCAACTAGAACTTAGCTTTCTTTTGAGTCAACTTAGTCAATGGCGAGGACATGGAAGAGAATCCCTCAACAAGCCTGTGGTAGTAACCAGACAAACCTAGAAAACTTCTTATGTCAGTTTGAGGGGTGGGTCTAGGCCAGTTCTTAACTGCCTCAATCTTTTGCATATACATTCGAGTACCATCACCCGAGACAACATGCCAAAACTGACACCAATTTAAGCCAGAGTTCACTTTCTGAAAATTTGGCATACAAAGCCTTATCCTTGAGGGTCTAAAGAATAATTCGGAGGTGATTGACATGCTCTTCCTTGTTTCTTGAGTACATCAAAATATCATTAATGAACACAATCACGAACAATCGAGATACTATCTGAATACTCTATTCATCAAGTCCATAAAAGTGGTAGGAACATTATTGGTCAATCTGAAGGACATTACTAGAAACTCAAAGTGACCATATCGATTTCGAAAAGCCATCTGCGAGACGTCTGTCACTTTCAACTAGTGATAGCCTAATCTGAGGTCCATCTTGGAGAAAATAGTGGCACCCTAAAGTTGGTCAAACAAGTTGTCTATCCTTGGAAGGGGATATTTGTTCTTAATAGTCACTTTATTCAATCGCTAATAATTTATGCACGTTATGAGGGAACCATCTTTCTTTCAAACAAATAGGACATGAGTGCCCCACAGAGAGTCACTCAGCATAATTAATCCCTTATCCAGGAGATTCTTCTATTGCTCTTTCAGTTCTTTCAACTCGGCGGGAGCCATTCTATATGACAGAATAGAGATGGTCCGAGTATCAGAGAGAACATCAATCCTAAAGTCATTCTCCCTATCAGAAAGGACTCTAGGAAATCATCATGGAACTTATTGACAACTGGAATTGACTCAAATAGTGGAGACTTTACATCATCTTCTTTAACTCGCAGGAGGTGATAGATACATACTTTAGAAGTTAATTTTCTTGCCCAAAGGTAAGAAATAAACTTATCCTTGGGTATTGGAAAACTAACCTTCCACTCTTTGATAGGCTCATTCGAGAATTGGAATTTAATCGTCTGGGTTCTACAATTGTCGAAGGTATAACAGGCATGAAGCCAGTCCACGCCAAGAATCACATCAAAGTCAATCATTTCCAACTCAACTAATTCTGCCAAAGTATCTCTATGATAGATAAACATCGTGCAATCTCTATATACCCTTTCAACTAGAATGGACTCACCAATAGGAGTACAAACACTGAAGGGCTCAAGAAGACATTCAGGAAAGATCTCAAACTTACAACCCACATATGGAGTTACAAATGATAAAGTGACACCTGGGTGAAGAAAAACATACACATTATATGCAAAGACTCAAAGCATACCCATGACAACATCTGGTGCAACTTCCTAATCTTTTCCATTTCCTATTGCATACAGATGGTTTCTACCCCCTCCTATATTAGTTGTGGCACCTCTCTGTGGTGCTGCTAAAAAGATTGAGCTTTGTTACATCCATCACTCCGCCTTCTCATTGGACACTCAATCTTGAAGTGACCAGTTTGTCTGCACCTATAGAAAACTTTGGCGCCCTCATAACATTCACCTTGGTGTAGTTTTCCACACTTGCCATATGGTGGTTTCCCCATCAAACATTGAGTCTCAGTAGCCTGGTATTGAGAACACTGCGCTCTAGAATTGTGATGTCCTTGAGACTTCTTATCATACCTGTTACTCAAAGCTAGTGCACTTGCTAAGGATGGTGCATAGTTTGAAGACCTCTTCTGAAAATAGGACCTGTCCCCCTACTTGGTTTAGCTGGCTAGGTTCATGCCCTGATGACTTAGATTTTTTGCTCAAGTGCTTCTCCCTATCTCTCTTCTTATCCTCCTTAAGTTGTTGCGTGTCGACCATAAACCTATAGATGTCCATGTTCAGAATCAGCAGTGTCGCTTTGCACTCCTTTTTCACATGCTTGCCCAAGACAGATATGAACTTTCTCATCCTAGATCTCATGTCAGGGACCATCTCTAGAGCTTATCATGATAGTTGTATGGATTTGGGGCTATATTCTTTGACAGTCCTTCCTTCATGCTTTAAGTTAATAAACTTCTCAACCTTCGCTTCCCTTAAATCTTATGGAAAGAAGTGATCAAGAAAGGCACTTCAAAGTTATCCCAAATGGTAGGCTAAACATCCTCTCCTTGGCTTTCTTCCCATTGATTATACTAGATATTTGCCACATCCTTGAGTTGATAGGAAGCAAGTTCAACTCCCTCAATCTCCATTGCATGCATAGCTTTCAACACCTTCCACATCTCATCAATAAAATTATGGGGTTTTTTTCCTCAATCTTAGACCCTATGAAGGCTGGTGGGTTTATCCTTAGAAAGTCTTAACCCTCATTGTAACAGTTGACTCTTAGGAGCTAGAACTAGGAGCTTGTGAACTCCGATTTTGATGTCGTCCAACACCTCCTCTTGAAGATAAAACAATCATCATCAAAAAATAGAACCTAACCAAGGTTAGGGTTGAATCCAAGGGAATATGTAGACTCAAGAGAATTCAATGATTATAACTTGAGTAGTTAACCAACTTATAACTTCCCCAAAGGGGGGGAGGTTGCAATAATTAATGGAAAAACAAAACTAACCTATACAAGAGTGAAATCAATATGAAGAGAAACTAGGATATTGTGTTGCCCATAATTTCCTAACTCAGTATCACTGAATAACCTAATTCTTTTATAGTGTGTAACATGCAGGATGATAAGTTAAGTTCATCAAGCCCTTTGGTCAAAGGTGAGAGGCAAATTTCACTATGTGATTTGTCCCATCTCCATAGTGTGCATTACTAAACCTTACCTATTAATCCCAGTACAACCTCCCCTTGACTCAATTTGGTTGATTAGACGAGAACACATCAATCAATTCCTGTTAATTAATCTCTTTTTCTAATCATTACTGCCTTGGTCCAGTCAATAACACTAGGTGGGCTCTAATGTTAGTCACCACTAGAAAATATACAAAACAAAGATAGTTAATTCATATATGTATGCACACTTTCCAAGAATTATAAATTATCCGATTTTACCTTGTTAGTTCTTCATGGTTCCCACAACCCTAGTTGTGGATTTAGCTATTCATTCTTTGTATAGATGCAAGAATTATGAATTGGAATAACATTGAGCACTTACACAGTTGAATTAAGAACAAACAAATCCAACTTTAAAGAGAATCATAAGTTTAAAGATAAAATCAAAGTACACATGTTCTCCAAAACTCTGCAATGTAATTTCACTATTTTCTCTCTCTAATTACTGTGTTTTTTGAGTACTATGTGGAAACTTATGAAAAATAACCTTAAAAACTTATTTATAATAGGTAAAATACAGGTCCTAAACATAATAGGATAACTGGTCGGCACGCCTCACGAAAGCAGTTTACGGGCCGTATTGCATTCCACGACCCATAATCGGGGTCTCGTACAAAGCTGCTAGAAAATTGGACTTCAAGTCTATGACACCCCTCTATGACTCGTAAAGTAGTTTATGACCTTTAAGGGGAGTTTCGTCTAATGAATCTTCAGAAATTCCTCATCTCTGATCCTCAGGGAATGAACTATGTTCTATGACTTGTAAATCATTGCATGACTCATCTGCATGTTCATAGAATCAACTTCAGAAAATAGCTCCTCACTGGAATTGTCCACGAAACCTGCTTCACCACCCATAGAATGATCTACAGCTCGTAAAAGGGTCTCATACTATATCAAAATTTAGCAATTTCTGTATTTCTTCCCAAAATTAAGGCCAAACTGGAGTCCTGCAAACATAACACAAAACACATAAAACCAACTAGCATCACATTGAGAACACACAAAATTCTAAGTTTTAAGCATCAAAAGTGCTATATTTTGACATCACATCCGATTCCCACTCTAGGTGGCTACCAGTTGGGTGAGCATTGTGATAGCTCCCCTGGAATTAGTCTCTGTAGTAGGAGTAGGAAAAGTAGTAGGTGGGTGGGGAACCTACTGACTCTAGCACGTCGACCCCGGCCTCTCGTATCTGTGAAGGCATCTCTAGTGCGGGATTTTCAATTTTGCGAGCTGAAGCATTTCTTTGGGTGGCGATACGCTTAGAAGGCATCCTGCAAGTGTATAACACATGAATTAGATAGACGCTTTAATAGAGTTAAACTCTATCGCATGAATTCAGAATACAAGAAAAAAAAGGTAACAATTCCTAATACCTTATAACCTCCTACTTATAAAGTGTGGTGCACAACACAACCATAAAATAGACTCTACTAAACACAGCTTCATAGACTCCATAGGACACTTGAACTTTGTGCTCCAATACTAAGTTTGTCATATCTTGGGAGAGCATCCTTGGCATGGCCGACACTTGGAGACTATTGCTAGCCCCCAAGCGAACCACTCTATCTCACCACATTCGTTCAATCACATTCTAATAGCGCAAGACATCCATGAATAAGAATATTCAATGAAAAACAATTGACAACCAATAATAAAAGGCCAAAAGGCTAAACAATCTATCTATAAATTAAGTAAGACTAGTGTGAAAGCAAACTAGACAAAATTAACATCTAGACATAACTCGACAGTCTAGTCTATGAATCTTCTAAACCACTTGACTAAGTAGTTCCAATAAAAGGCCTGCGACTACCTGAAAATAAAATAAAAAGGCCAAACTCAAAGCTAGAAAGAAAAAACATGATATCCTCCAAAAGAAGGGGAGGACTCACCAATTAGATAAATGCAAATAGGTCCTCAATGGGGTGCCTGTTGACAACCGCTAGTACCTGTCTCTACATCATGAAAAGATGCAGGCCTAAATGAATGTCAATACATGGAATATATGAGTATATAAAATAGTAGAAAGAAACATGTATAGGAAAATTAGCATTAACTCAAGAAGTAGAAAACTTAATCATCATGTCAAGAGTCTAAAATAATGATATAGTTTAGACAATGACTACTAATCTACCACCTATGTACAATCCACTTAGAATTCTATGAAGGCCTTTTTGGATTTTTTTCTAACCGACAACCATCACCTATAAGCCAATGATGATACAATGAAGCGACATCATTGTATATCCATCTAATACCTTACCAGGGTATAGGACATCCCATTAGTGAATCCAAAATCAGTAACATCAAGTCCTTATTTTGGGATAGTAGGAAACATTTGATTTTACAGTTCAATCCTCTCCTACGTCAGCTACGTAGTTATGAGTTTGAGTTAGACTTACCCTTACTCAATTCGGTGCTCAATACTCCTCCTAAGACTCAATATGTTCATGAGACATCGACCCTATGGTTAACTCATTCATCTAGTCTTATTGGACATTTGTCAACTCAATTTATCATATCAACTATGAACTCTTCGGTTACATTCTTTTAAGGTTCAACTCTTGACTCATAAAGACTCTATCATGCATCATTCTAACTCATAGCATTTTGAAAATCAATAGTAGAGTTAATGAATTTAGGGACTTTATAGACTCTTTAGGCTCAAATTATATTCATGCATGCTCATTTTAGTAACATATGTAAAAAATAACAAGAATTCATGCTAGAATTCATATAGTAAGGCAAAATCATCTAATTTAAGCATTTAATTCATAAAAATTGTAGTTCATGCAAAATTATATAGAGATATATTAGAATTTAAGAAAAACTTCCAAGAAACATTTATGGGAGACTCAATTCACTCACAACTCTATCAATTCAGATTATAGGGCACATGGAATGACAAAATTCATGTTTTAGTTAGCCTTACATACCTGGAAGTTTTGAATCTTGAAACAGCTTGGAAGAATTTTCAAGTTTTTGCTACCCTTGCCTTTTATTCCCTTGAACCCTTATCTCTAAGTTTGAGAGAGTATTTTAGCATTAAATGGTTGAATCGACATATTCAGGGATTTATTTAGGTGTAAAAACGTTAGTTTTAGGCTTTGAAAGGGTGGAAAAGGACCAAAATAACCTTTTTTATAAAGCAATCAAAAGTCATCTACGAGCCCATCTACGTCCTCCAGAAACTACCATGGCACGTAGGGACCCTTCTGTAAACATTTGGACAAATTTTGAGGTCTTTGGACCACTTCCACGAGCCCAATCTATGGCCTATATAAGTTTTTACGACCCGTAGATTAGTTCATAAAATCTGGGACCAAAAAAGTTGATTTTCAGGACTTTTTCCACGAGTTAGTAGACGGGCTATATTTTAATCCATGACTCATAATAGGTTTCATAGCTAGACTGTAAGACCCTACCTATGAGGAATGTGGAAGGCGAGGAAAGAAAGCCTTGGAAAATTTGTAACCGTAGGATTTTACGATGAGGTTTATGGTCCGTAAGTCAAGATACGACCTATAAAGTGGGTTTATGAAACCTGGCAGACTTGGTGAAATTAGGAATCTTCTGAAGTTCAATATATGACTCATCAGATGACCCGTAAAGTCATCTACAAGTCGTAGATCATATCGTAGAATGAGAATCAGAGAAGGGGCCTTTAAGAATCTATCGGATGAAACACCATCTACGACATGTAGCACAATATGCGAGTCGTAGACTGTGTCAAAGAGGGAGGATCAAAGAAATAGGGGTCTCTAAAGTTTGGAAGAGGTCCATCAGACGAAACTCCATCTACGACTCATAGAATGGTCTACGGCCCCTAAACGGGATCTCGTAGACTTGTTCGGCTAACTTTTGAAGAGGGGCAGTTTGGTCATTTCTTAGCAACTGATGCCCATACTACGTTATTTTGACCTTCAAAGGAGCCCTTAATCCATCCTAAGCCCCTAATATCATTCATTTTTCCTCCTAACTCTTAATCTCTAAGTCCCGGACGTCTCTTAAGTGCTCAAGCTCTCAAGAAGAAGGAACAAGCTAGGGTTTTTGGTTCTTCTCCTCCAAATTGGGTATTCTCTCCATTAAGTTAATAAGGTATGTGGGTTTTGATTGTGAGAACCTTTATCTCACAAGCTCAACCATTTCCTCTCCAAGTCTCCTTTCCAAAGTTATGGGTATTTCTAATGATTTTATGAACTTTTTTTGCATGACATGATTATGAAGAAAACTATGATTATATTATGATGAGTATTACATTATTTTATCTTTGTATAATATTATGAAAAGACAAATGTGATTTAAGATGAGGGTTTTTATGATGCCATAACTATGTTTTGTATGATAAGGTGGATTATTTTGCACTGATTTGAAAAAGGGGTTTTGCTACTTTCCTCATATTCAAAGGTATTGTTCTTACATGATTTTGAGCATGAATGCATACCCACTATGTTTTACTAAGTTATGATCCAAGCTTCTGGTGTTGACAAAGGCCTTATAGCAAGATATGTGATGTACAAACGATATGATTTGTGAAGGGTTATTATGTATGTTATGAACCATGAGAACGTTGTGAAAGCTATGAAAGGTTGTAAGCCCTATCTTTTATCTGATGAAGCCTTTGTTTTTATGAGATACTCTATGAACTATGAGGATACTAAAATGCCTTGCATATTATGATAATAAGTATAATTTGAATATTCCTTGGGATTGTGACCTAGCGCTGAGCGGACCTTGGTAAATAATCGTCCCATAACTATGTTTCCACCATAGGCTTGTGAACAAGCTAATGGATCCATATAGCCTAAGTTGCATGATTGGCCAAAAAGTAAGACACATGTGAATCTTATACCGAAAAGGGTGATATTCCCGTAAGGTGAATAAAATATGTATACTGAAAAGGGTGATGTTCCCGTAAGGTTGATAAAATATGGGTTCCAAAAAGGGTGACGTTCTTGTAAGGTAACTATTTTTGAAAAGGGTAATGTTTCCATAAGACGAGTGTATGGTTTTCCCCGGCAAGATGGACCACCCTTTATTCGGTGTGGGGTGAACATCGAGATTTCAAGTAGTTGGTTATGTGGTCTTATTTATCAGTTATGGTTTTCTCCCATTTATCTATGATTTGTTTTGTAGTATGGCAATCCTCATGCATGTTTTAACCCAAAAGAAGAGCTCTAGGAGTTTCTTAGGTTTAGCCGGGTACTATCAAAGGTTCATGAATGGGTTCTCCTCAATTGCTTCCCCTTTGACCAAACTAACCCAAAAGAAGGCAAAATTTGTATGGATCAATGAATGTGAAAAAAGTTTCCAAACCTTGAAAGACAAGCTTATGTCCGCTCCTATTTTGGCTCTACCGGAAGGGTTGGAGGGATTCATGGTCGGATTGGGGTGTTTGCTAATGCAAAGCGACAAGGTCATTGCCTATGCTTCCGAGCAACTAAAGGTGCAAGAGCATAATTATCCCACCCACGATTTTGAACTAAAGGCCATGGTATTTTCCTTGAAGTTATGGTATTACTATTTGTATAGGGTTCATATGGATGTGTTGATCGACCTTAAGAGTCTCCAATATGTGTTCACTCAGAGAGACTTAAATTTAAGACAGAGGAGGTGGCTAGAATTCCTTAAAGACTATGACATGAGTGCACATTACCATCCGAGCAAAGCTAACATGGTGGTCGATGCCCTAAGTCTGGTATCCATGGGTAGTATGACTCATCTTGAGGATAGCAAGAAGGAATTGGCAAAAGAGGTCCATCGGTTAGCTAGGTTAGGAGTTAGATTGAATGAAGCTGAAAATGAGGTGCAGTAGTTGTTGATGGCTCCAAATCTTCTTTGGTCGAAGAGGTCAAGTCCAAGCAAGATCTTGATGCTGCATTGGTAGATTTGAAGTCATTGAGAGATGGTAAAGTGGAGGCTTTCTCCCAAAGGGAAGATGGCATTTTTCAGTACCACGGTAGGTTATGTGTGCCCAATGTCGATGACTTAAGAAAGTTGATTTTGAAAGAAACCCATAATTCCTCTTACTCTATTCATCTCAATTCTACAAAAATGTATAAAGACTTGAGGGAAATGTATTGGTGGAGTGGTATGAAGAGGGACATTGCAAAATTTGTAGCCGGTTGCCATAATTTCCTACAAGTCAAGGCCGAGCATCAAAGGTCGGGTAGTTTGGCCCAAGACATAGATATTCCTACTTAGAAGTGGGAAGAAATCGATATGTACTTTGTAATTGGGTTGTCAAAGACTAGAAGGCATTTTGACTCCATTTGGGTTGTGGTTGATAGATGACGAAGTTGTCTCACCTCCTACCGATTAGAACCATCCATAAGATGAAGATTTTGCCAAGTTGTATACTCATGAGTTGGTAATACTGCATGCGGTTCCATTGGCCATTATTTTGGATCGCGGTGCTTAATTGACATCGCACTTTGGGAGGTCCTTCCAAAAGGGCTGTGGCACTAAAGTGAAGCTTAGCACGACCTTTCACTCGCAAATGGATGGCCAAGCCAAAAGGACTATAAAAACTCTCGAGGACATGCTTAGGGATTGTGTCTTGGAAATTTAGGGTAATGTTTCTTATGCATGAGCACCTTCCGCTCATCAAGTTTGCTTACAACTATAGCTATCACTCGAGTATTGCGATGGCTCCTTTTGAAGCCCTTTATGAGAGGCGTTGTAGATCCACGATCGGTTGGTTTGAAGTGGGAGAAATGACTTTGTTGGGTCCGGATCTAGTCATGGAAGTGTTAGAGAAGGTGAGGATGATAAGAGAAAGATTGAAGGAGGCTCAACGTCAGCAAAAGTCCTATGCCCAACACTAGAAGGAGAGACTTTTAGTGCAAGGTTGATGATTGAGTGTACTTGACAAGTTGAGGATTTCGCCAATGAAGGGTGCGGTTCGCTTTGGCAAGAAGGGAAAGTTAAACCCTAGATATGTAGGGCCTTACCGGATCTTGAGACATATTGGTAAGGTTGCATATGACCTAGAGTTTCCAATGGCAATGAATATGGTTCACCCGGTGTTTCATGTCTCCATGTTGATAAAGTGTATTGGGGACCCCAGTTCCATTGTGCGCATAGAAACAATGGATGTTGAAGGGAACTTGACTTATGAGGAGGTCCTGGTGGAAATATTAGATAGGCAAGTTAAGCAATTGAGAAACAAGGACATACCCTCCGTCAAAGTCCTTCGGAGGAACTAGCATGTAGAAAGTGCCACATGGGAAGCCAAAGCCGCTCTGAAGAAGTGATACCCTTATCTCTTCCATTTTGATCAAGCTTGAGGGAATATGGTCTTCCTATCTTAGGATCCTTTTTCCTCACATACCATTCTCATGATATTTATGCATGCCTATGTGGTTTTGAGATTTGCATTATAAGTACTATTTGAGACATGGTCTTAAGATTTAAATGTTGCATGTGTGGTGCTTTATATAAGGTGCATTGGCATGTGGTATATAAATCCATTCCTTAGGGCTTGGCTTGGCACATTCGGGATGAATGTTCCGAAGGGGGAGCTATTGTAAGACCCCACCAATGAGGTGTATGGAAGGACAGGAAAGAAAGCCTTGGAAAATTTATAACAATAGGATTTTACAAAGGGGTTTACGACACGTAAGTCGAGATAAGACCCGTAAAGTGGCTTTGTGAAACCTGGAAGACTTGGTGAGATATGGAACCTTTTGAAGTTCAATCTATGACTCACGAGACGACTCGTAAAGTCATCTACAAGTCGTAGAATGTATCGTAGAATGAGAATCAAAAAAGGGGCCTCTGAGAATCTATCAGACGAAACACCATCTACGACTTATAGAATGATCTACGAGTCGTAGACTGTGTCATGGAGGAGGATCAGAGAAAGAGGGATTTTTGAAGTTTGGAAGAGGACTATTAGACGAAACAAGCCAAGGCCCTGAAAAAGTAACTAATAAAATACCGTATTTAGAAGCCCATTTACTCCGCAATTTAGAACGTCATCGACGACTCGTAGAATGGTCTATGGCCCGTAAATGGGGTCTTGTAGTCTTATCCCGCCAGCTTTTGAAAAGGGGCCGTTTGGTCATTTCTTAGCAACTCATGCCCATACTACATCGTTTTGACCTTCCAAAGAGCCCTTTATAAGTCATAAAGCTCCAATCTCATTCATTTTTCCTCCACACTCTTAATTTTTAAGTCCCAAACCTCTCTCAAGTGCTCAAGCTCTCAAGAAGAGGGAACAAGCTAGGGTTTTTGGTTCTTCTCCTCCAAGTTAGGTATTTTCTCCATTGGGTTAATAAGGTATATGAGTTATGATTGTGGGAACCTTTCTCTCAGAAGCTTAACCATTTCCTTTCCAAGTCACTTTTCCAAAGTTATATGTATTTGTAAAGATTTTATGAACTTTTCTGCATGACATGATTATGAAGAAAACTACGATTATATTGTGATGAGTATTACATTATTTTTTCTTTGTCTAACATTATAATGACAAATGTGATTTAAGATGAGGGTTTTTATGATGCCATAACTATGTTTTGTATGATAAGGTGGGTTATTTTGCATGATTTGAAAAAGGGGTTTTTTTTACTCTCCTCTTGTTTAAAGGTGTTGTTCTTACATGGTTTTGAGCATGAATGCATCCACTATGTTTTACTAAGTTATGAACCAAGCTTCTTGTTGACAAAGGCCTTATGGCAAGATATGTGATCTACGAAAAATATGATTGTGAAAGGCTATTATGTATGATATGAACCATGAGAATGTTGTGAAAGCTATGAAAGGTTATGAGCCTTATCTTTGATATGATGAAGCCTTGATTTTTATGAGCTACTCTATGAACTATGCGGATACTAAAATGCCTTACATATTATGATAATAAGAATAATTTGAGTATTCCTTAGGATTGTGACCTAGCACCGAACGGACCTTGGTAAATAACTATTGTCTCAAAACTATGTTGCTACCATAGGATGAACTAGCTAATGGATCTATGTAATCTAAGTTGCATGATTGGCCAAAAAGGGTGATGTTCCCGTACGACACATGTGAATCTTACATTGAAAAGGGTGATGTTCTTGTAGGGCTAATAAAATATGTCTACCGTAAAGGGTGATGTTCCCGTAAGGTTGATAAAACATGGGTTCCGAAAAGGGCGACATTCCCGTAAGATAACTATGAGGAACTTTCTAAAAGTTGTAATGTTCTCATAAGGTGAGTATTTGATTTGGCCCGGTAAGGTAGACCACCCCTTTATTTGGTATGGGGTGAACACCAGGATTCCAAGTAGTAGCTGGCTTGGTCTTATTTGTCGGTTATGATCTTCTTCCATTTATGTATGATATGTTTTGTAGTATGGCAATTCTCATGCATATTTAACTAAGGCGTTAAGCATTCATTTAATATATAGCTCATATTCATTGATTATGATTATGCATATTGCTTAATTATGACTTATGTTATTTGTTACATTTGCACCCTGCATACTTAGTACATTCGAAGTACTAATGCATATTCTTTCCTACATGATCTAACCATGGAGATACCGAAGCTCCGTACCATCCTCTCCCTCCACGCTACTAGACATTCTGATAAGAGATTTTCTTGGTGAGTCCTCCACATCTGGGACAAAACTCCATCTTCTTTCATCTTGTTTAGACTCTGTTATTTTTGGATACTATCTTTTGAGGGTGAGCCCGAGAGATGTCTTGTCCCCCGAACTATTCAAAATTTAGAGGTGTTGTTGAATATTGTGGTGGTTATGTATTATTAACTTGACTGCTGATATTTTGTCTTATGAAAGACATCCCTTTGTCCCATGCTTCCCCTTTGTGTTAAATGCTACTTGATGTTGTTGAGATGAAAATCCCAAGTCCCTAATAACCTCGTAGCGTGAGTCATACTTACCCATTCCCTAGAAATTATTTGCTATGTTGTTCATGCACATCCTCTTCCCTATATCATCCCCATAGCGTGAGTCCAAAGTCCCACTCCCCTTAGATATTATGTGCTATATATTTTGTTGCTTTTTATGCTTCCGCAAATCAAGGATGTGCTTATATGCTATGAGGCTTGTTTGGGGACCTATTGGGGCTCCCAGTTACCGTGTCGCGTGTAGGCCCTAGGATTGGGTCGTGACAGACTCTACATCTGGCAATCTCCAGTAAAAAAACCATAACTTTTGACTTCGAACTCGAAATGAGGTGAAATCAGTTGTGTTGGAAAACTAATTCAAAGACCTTTCATTTTATAGGTTATGAGCACCTAATTCTTTGTGTGTTAAGAGTTATGATCATTTAAATTTGACCATCATATTATATAATACTAGAAACTCAATTTATAAGAAGGTTTTGAAGTCGATTAAGTTCTAGAGATATCTTATGACCCTAATCCACTTCCCATATGTGAGAATGAGCCTTAAAAGGTTCATGTAAGAATAGCGCTATGGGGTGTCACAATCTTATGATGCAGAAACATGTTTTGAACATAAAGGATGGATGTATGTTCCCCTAAGGGAAACTACGAGCTTTATGTACTTTTGATTTCTTATTCTCTTATGTATGCTTATATTACCTTATGAATGATTATGATAAGAACACACAGCTTAGATGGGATGCCTTTAGGTGTCACATTGATCGTGTCATGCCTAGGCCCTATGTTCGGGTCGTGACAAAAATGGTATCATAGCACAAGGTTTGAAAGTATCCTAAGGAGTCCAATATGCCATGTCTAGTAGAGTCTTGTTCATTGGTGGGAAGTACACCACATTCATGAATAAGAGTCTATGAGACGTTCAGGAAAACTTTGCTTCTTTGAGATCTATGTCATGCCTTTAAAAGCTTCGATATCCAACGCTTGTCCTTTGACCTTTTTAGAAATATCTCGATGACTTGCTCCTTTGTCTAGGTGAGGTAATACTAAAAAAGACCAAGTTCCCCAGTTCCTCAAGCTCCTCAGGTCCCTCAAATGGACCAAGTCTCCAAAAACTCCTACTCTGGCTTTGAGGATAAGATATTTTGCTAGGATGAATCCCACGGAGTTTCATGGTTCTAAGGTAGATGAGGACCTGAAAGAGTTTATTGATGAAGTTTATAAGGTGGTGGATATCATAGGGGTGCCTTCAGAAGAGAAGCCCGAATTTGCAGCTTATCAACTTAAGAGAGTTTCTCAAGTTTGGTTTACTCAATGGAAGCCCAAACGAGTTGATGAGAGGCCTATTGGTTGGGAGATATTTAAGGTCGTCTTCCTTGATCATTTTTTCCCTTTTGAGCTAAGGGAAGCTAAAGTGATGGAATTCATGAACTTGAAGCAAGGAGGTATGAGCATGAGGGAATATTCCCTCAAGTTCACCAAGTTTTCCAAGTTTGCTCCTTCCTTGGTGGCCGACTCTAGGGCTGTATGAACAAATTCACTTTGGGTGTGTCCAACTTAGTACAGATGGAGTGCAAGGCCATGATTCTCATTAAGAAAATGGATATCCTTAGATTAATGACCTACGCCAAACTAGTGGAGAGTGAGAAACTTCAAAAATGAGGGCAACGGAGTCTAAGAGGGATCGGTATGATGGTGGATTTTCTTATGGTAATTCTTATAGTGCCCAATTCCAACAAGGGAAATGGTCTTCCAAAGGTGCTACTCAAAGGTTTGACAGGTAGAAAAAGGCCACCCAAGGCTCAAAGAGATGTTGTGAAAGGTGTTCTACTCCTCCTAGGTGTCTCAAGTGCGAGGGGAACTATGTTGGTGAATGTTTGAGAGGTACCAATGCTTGATTTGGTTGTGGGAAGAGGGGACACAAGATTGACAAATGTCCTAATATTGCTTATAAGGGTAAAGAAGGGTAACCACAAGGTCAAGTAGCTCAAAGGGGGAAGGTACAACAAGGTTTCCAAGTCCAAGGTGGTGGTCGACGTGTTAATTGATTATACACTTTGCATGCCTGACAAGAGGTTGATGAGGCTCCTGATATGGTTACTAGTATGTTGAGAGTCCTTGATCAAAATGTGTATGCTTTACATGATCCCATTGATAAAATGTCTTTTGTTATTCCTTATGTTGCCATAAAGTTTGATGTGTCACCAGATGTCTTGCTAGAACCTTATTCAGTCTATACTCCTATTGGTGAGTCAATCCTAGCTAAGAAAGTCTATAGAAATTTTTCTGTATCAGTCTTACCTAAAGTCTTTCCATGTGATCTAGTTGAGCTTGATATGATCGACTTTGATGTTATTCTTGGTATGGATTGGTTGTACACACCCAATGCTTCTATCGATTGTAGGAACCATAAGGAAACATTCAAAGTCCCTAATGAGCCTATCCTAGAGTGGAAGGAAATCAGTTTTGTATTTAAGGGAAAGTTTTTTTCCTATATGAAAGCTATGAAAATGATATTCAAAGATTGTCTATATCATATTTTCTGAGTCATGGATATTGAGCCTCATGTTCCTACTCTTTGTTCGATCCCCAAAGTTAATGAGTTCCTTGATGTCTTTCTCGATGACTTTCATTCCTCCCATAAGGAAAATTGATTTTGGTATTTATCTTATGCTCGACACCTAACCCATTTCTATATCTCTATATCTAATGGCCTAGGCGGAGTTGAATAAATTGAAGGAACTATTAAAGGACTTTCTTGATAAGGGATTCATAAGGCCTAGTGTGTAACACCACTCATGGTTTTGGGCTTGCAAAACTAAAGGAAAAGAATTTTGCTGATAGTTTGACCGTACGAGCCATTTACAGCTTGTAGAAGCATCCAGGGTCATAGAAAGGTCCGTTGAAAGTGCCTAGGGAAAATGGATAACTGAGAAATTTCTGGGTGTTGACTTATGTAAACCAAACGACTATATAAAGAACCACTGCCCATCAACAGGTCTCATTAGAAGAGGACCTAAGGAACCCAAAATTTGTTCAAGTCCGGAATCACTCTTCGAAAGGATTTACGACCCTAGGCTGAACAACATGTCATGCTGCATATTCATGACTTAGAAGCTGAGATTCCAGTAGATAAAATTTTGTGAAACCTAGTTCCACGAGGCAAGGTATAGACTGTAGGTGCATCCACGACCCATGGGGGGTTCTGCGGAAGGCTCCAACAATTTTTAATGAAAGATATTTTTGACATTTTTAATTTGTCTAAGTCCTAAAAATCATTTTGGCTACCCTAACTGACTTAACCAACCTAACCTTTATAAATTCTATTCTTAATTCATTTAGAGCCTTTAATCCTCAAATTCCTCTCAAGAGTTCTCATTAATTCTCTCTAAGTCAAGGGTTCCATTGAAACTAAAGCTTGTAGGTTTGATTAAGGATTTTCAGATTTTCTTCTTCAATTCTAAGGATTCTAATTGAGGTCGGTAGGGCTTCATTTATGGAGTAGATTCATCTATGAAGTCCAATCCAATACCTTTTGTTAATCAAAATTTCATGATGAACTCTTATGGGCTTTTAATCTATGATTCCTTATGCATAGATTATGATTCATATATATGATGATTATGACTGATTATACATGAATTATTATGAATTATATGATCTATATGATTTTCAAGAAAAAGTATGTGATTTTAAATTATGCATGATTAGGGATGAACAACTTGATGTGGATTCCTTTTCAATGATCCAATTTGATTTTCTAAATTGCATGATTTTAACTAAATTGTCAATATACCCACACTTAGCCTAGTCTCTTATGATAAAATTATGAATTTTCATGATTATGATTTCAAGTATGTAAAAGCAAGATTTATGACAATGATAATGCATTGAAAGTTATGATGATGCTATGATAAAGGCAGGGGGTGATGAAAATCCAAATATTTATGATGATGTTAAAGTGAGATTTCTACCCACACTATGACAAAAAGCAAAGTAGATATGCTATTCTTATGACATGATGTTTTCATGAAAGTTATGATGACTATTTATGAATTATGGAAGATGACTTTAACGAAGTATGAACTATGTTGAAAGCTATGTATATACATTCTTTATGTATTCTGTGGGATATGATTTAGCACTGAATGAGATTGGGGGTGGGACTCTACCTAAGGGGTCCATAATGTAAAACCTACCTCTCTTATAACTACGTGCCACTATAGGAATGATGATTATGTGCCTATATAATATTATTCTAGTCAATCCTCATAAGTAAAACATATGCCAAAATTGGATGGTCCCTCAAGGTTTCATGTTAAAACACTTGCCTGTAAGGTAAGGCTCTTGTAAGGTAAGGTATAGTCTACCCTGACAATGTAGGCTACTCTTTTACTCAGTGTAGTGGCAATATTGAAATTCTATTTTATAGTCTGCATGGCCTTTTATGTCTTTATGGTCTTGTTCCCACATATGTATGTTAAGGTTATGAATGGATTTGATGATGTTTCTTCTCATGATTTTAAACTTGCATGTTCATACATATTATTTCCTTATCCTATTGATTATGATTATGTATATTGATATTATTGTGACGTCCTTTGATTCATAGCATACCTATATACTTAGTACATTTTATGTGCTAACACATACTTCTTTGCCTACATGATCTACCATATAGGATGGACGATGAGACGATTATTCCATTTCGTAGCTAGATTCAGATTTTGAGCTTGAAGAATTATTGGTGAGTTCCCATGCCTCGGGAACAAGCCTTATGATGTTTCTTTCCTTTATGTTGAGACTTTATCATTTTCGTTCCTTTGATGTATGACTTGAGGGTGAGCTAGTGAGCTATGTGCTAGTCTTCGCCAAGATCTATGATATAGAAGTATGATTTGGACCTTAATGGATTGATGTATATTCCCCTATGAGAACTATGACTTTTACTTTGATAAAATTTTGCTTGATTGTTGTCTTATGTATACTTATATTACCTTATGAATGCTTATGATACGAATATGAGGTTTGGATGGGATGCCTTCGGGTGTCTCATTTGTCGTGTCACAACTTGGACCTAGGTTCAGATCATGACAAAGGTGGTATCAGAACAAGGTTTGAAAGCACTCTAAGGAGTCCAACATGTCACGTCGAATAACTTCTTTGGTTGATGAATTATCTTTTTTTTAGTCACATGGGTGTTTTGTATTCTCAAAATTCGTTCTCAATGGTATGTCATAGAAAATTTCAGCTTATGTGATCATAAGGCTTTTCTATGTCCAACTTACATAGAATCCTTGGAGTTTTTGAGATGTTCCTCATATCCACACACTCATTTCCTGTTAGTATAACATCCACGATCGGTCTTCCACTGATGAAAACCATTTGGTGGGCATCTACTACTTTAGTCATCACTTTCTTGAGCTTTTCTATTAGTAACTTAGATATGATCTTGTATATGCTATCAATCAGGCTAATGGGACTGAATTACTTAAGTTTTGAGGCACCCATATTTTTTAGGATCAAGGCTACGAAAGTTATATTGGTGCTTTTCTCAATGTAGCCTTGGTCATGGATATTCTGAATGGCTATTATCAACTCCACTTTAATCACCTCCCAACAATGTATGAAAAAGACCATAGAGAATCCGTCTAGTCTAGGTGCTTTGTCACTACAAAATCTCTCTTCAAATTGGCTCTATAACAGTGAGTTCTCTTCCTCATTAATCATAACTTGTTATCTAGGACTGAATTATGGCCTCCGGTGCTCAGTTTCTTTGTGGAGGTTCTGGTAGAAGCCCATAATCTATTTCATCACCTTTGGATCAGAGATCCTAACACCATTGACCAATAAACTACCAAGAACAATTCTTTCAAAAGGTAAACCCTACTTATGGGATTATACTAGGATGTTGTTATTATAATGATATAGTTAGGAGTATAGATTAGTTTCATCTAACTTCTTGAATTGAATCTGTAAGTAAGTATGATAAGTCCTAATGTGCTAAAATCAATTAGGGTTCTCAATAATTACTTCTGAGATTTGGAGATATATTTCTCAAATTTTACTATGTTATTTTTCTAGTCTTTAGTCTTTATACTTTTCGACTCTGCATTATGTTCTTATTTTTCTTTTAAGAAACCAAATTCTTATAAAGAACACACCAAATAGTAAGAATATAGCAATCTACAAAAAGGACAGAAGGAATGATATTTAAACAAGGTATTACCAAAAATTCTCGACCAACAATCGGCATTGAACAATTTGTAGTCGATTGCAGGAAGGGATGGTGTATCTCCCAAAGTAGTATGCTTGCTTTTGATGACTTTTTCATGAGAATTTGCATTCTCCTCTTCTGAATTTTGTACATAAAAAGAAACAACAAGAAGATGCTCAAAGGTAGTTTAAAGTACAACTCCAACATGCAAATGGGCCAGATTAAATATGTTGACAAGATAGGAATGTCCACAAGCCGATCAAGCGAAGCTTGAGCTTCAGAAGTTTGATCAGTCCTAACTTAATTCCAGCATTTACATGTCAAAAACTCTCAATTCTTGCTTTGCAATCTATGCAGCCCAGCAAGGAAAGGAGAACATAATTTTTTAAGGGAGGAGTAAGACATCTATCTCTCAAGTCCCAACTGAATGATTGAGAGTGTGATCCCCTTTTTCTATCCAGTAGCAATTGCTTCCTCTTGGTATTGATCTTAAACTTATCCCTACTGCATTGGAGCCAGTATTGAGTTAATTCTAAGCTCATGCGAAGCCTCAATGATTACGTTCGGGGGTGCTACGGAAGAGAATAACTTTTTCTTCTCCAAAAGAGAATAACAACAAGAGAAAATAAAACTTTTAGAAATCACCTTAGTACCAAAAAAAAATGTACCTTAGTTTAAAGATTCCCACTTTATACCTATTAGTATCTTCTCCTCCAATCCAAGCCAAAAGATGTAACACAAAAGATGCATTTGGAATATGTGATTGGATTCTATATGGGGAAAAGGTTTTGCTTCTGTTTGGAAGAGCAACAAAATGGTCACAAAAGGGCTGAAAGAAGGCAGATGTAAGTTGGTGATGGGGAGAGGTGAGGCCTCAGGGGCTTGTTAGGGACAAATGAGATGGAAGGAGTAGGAGGCCTTCAAAGACCAATGTCCTATACCGAAGACCTGATATATATTAGTATAAGCAATAAAGTAAGAAAAAAAATCACAAGTTAGCTCATATATTGGAAGCTCTTAAGAAGTAAAATCCAGAACTTTTAAATAGAATAAATAGTCTTAGTTGTTTTGACATAAAAATTGTGAAATTTGAAAAAAGTTGAAAATGATCATTGGTAACTGTAGTGTTTTGAGATGAATACAAATTAGTGTTGTTCTTGAATTTGTGAAAGTGATTTGGATTGAAAATTGTGAAAATAACTTTTTGGAGTTTTTTAATGTTCAAATAGTTTTACAGAATAATATTTCAAAAAAGGCGAAAGAACATCTATGGCCAACCACCCAAAATCAAAGTGAGTTCGATTGCTGCTTAGTCTGAAAACAAGATATACTCAAAAGCCATATTGCTTAGACTCTCCAAAAATGTTGTCGTACCCAGGTCAAATATCATCAAAAAGAGGTCAAAATAGTAAAACTGAAAATAAAGAAAACATGGCAGAATCAATAGTGCGAGACTTTGGTAGGTGGAAGCAACTTAAGTCTCAACCAAGATCATAGAGAATATTACCAAGTAAAGAGGACTTTCAATGAAATGAGATGTCAATATATAAGGCAAGCTTCTTAAGAAATTCTAGATTGCTTTAACATCACCACTAAGGATATTGTAACTATTACTCTTAATCTAGTGATGAAGAAAAAAAGTTTACACTTCAACAATAATTGGTGGCATACCTCAAAGAGAAAGTGTACCTAATAAAATGAGATTTTGGTAATTGTTACATGTTTTCTTAAACCTCCTATAAGATCTATATTCTGGGTTTTAGCTGGAGAATATCCAACAATAGTTTTCATTGAATGAATAATGGATCCGGATCCTAAAAATAATAATACTTTGGAATAAGCATGAGTAATCAAATGAAATAAAGCGTTTTGATAAGATCCCATATCTAGAGCTAACATCATATAACTCAATTGAGACATTGTGGAACAAGCTAAACCTCTCTTAATGTCTTTTTGAGCAAGAGATAAAGTAGCTCCTAATAATACTGTTATTATTCCTATAACAAAGATCAAATACATTATGTATGGTATAACTCTAAAAAGAGGAAGAAGCGGAGCTACATAGAATTACAAAATATTCCCAGTTACTTTGAGGGAACACAATTAGTTATGAAATAGATATTGTTGACCGTAATGTTGAAGCCAAATCATTAAGTCAAATATGGAAGGTAGAGCGATATTTTCACCGAAGGGAACTTGAGAAAATCATAAAAACTTAGAAAAAAACCGAGAACTTAGATAGATAGAACAAAGAGATGAAAATCAAAGAAGGATTATATAGATGAATACTGGGAGAAGAGAGGAAATTAGTTTTGAATTAGGTCCTCCAACACATACACTAAGGAAAGTAATACAATTTGGCATCCAATTAATCAACAAAAAGCATGAAAGGCTTCACTGTGCTCACGAGCCTACAAAGTTGAGCTTTATGGAATATAAGCGCAACCTGAGACTACATCTGTGCCAGCTCAAGACTGAGGTCAAGCTCAACATAGCGTCAGCAAAATCATGCTTCAGCTGAGTCATCACTGTCTCAACTACTTAACCCTAATATGTATAGTCAAGAAAACACAATAAACACCAGAAGAATCCTAACAATTTGTTAGGAACAGAAAGCTTACCAAACTGAGACATTTTACTTTCTTTCTTGACTGAATTTACATCCGTTGTTTCGAGCTGCTCAAATGGGGTGTTTCTTCTGGGAAAGTCATTGCTCTTTTTATCCCCTTGCCAACGTCACGCAAAACATGATCTTCTCACAACCGTTTCTACCAAATATTTGCACACTGAAGTGCTGATCTGTAGCATAGTAGAAAATCAAAAGGTCTTCCACATCCAGACCAGCTGCTGCAAATTCAGACAATCCCTGTTGAATAGCAAGTGAACCATTATGGCTACTCACTGTTACCCTACATTGAAGCCCACTTGAGTCCTCCAGGTAAGTTTCCTGATCAGTCAGATGTGAAACTGATCAAGTAAACTTCGGGGGGGAGGGGGGATCTGAAAAGAAATTGCAGAAATTAAAACTAAGAAATACCACATATCAATAATGCCAAAGCATATTGATAACAATAGATTCCTTTCATTTGGTAAGCAAATAATACATGATATGGCAAAAGAGAAGGTTAAAGATTAAGAGTAACTGAATCTCGGATGGAGCCAAAGATTCACTATTTTTTGGCTTTGGGGTATGATGGAATAAAGCAAAATGGCTCTTTAAAC
>JAABOM020068560.1:0-38421 GCA_011800125.2 Solanum clarkiae | reverse complement strand
AACGTTATGCTGTCCATTTTTAGATTGTGTGGAATTGTGATGTGTTGTGCTTTGTGGGATGTTGTAAGACTATTATGTCATTCAAATAGGATGTAAATGATGTGTGTACATGCTAATGTGTATTGGAAAGTACGACTAGAGGTGGAAAAGTTAAAGGAATACGCTCGGATTTATAAGCACCTGTTTGCTGTCCATGTATTGTTTTCTTATGTGATTGGGATGCAAAGGTGTATCTATTAGCTATTAATGCTAGTTTTATCACCTAGTATGTTGTAGATAAGTATTTATAGGAAGGGAAGGTTATCTCGAGGTAGTAATAAGGTCATACAATGAGGTATGTAAGGTTACTTGATTTCGTATCACTTGGCATAAAACAGAGATCTCTCCTTGGTACATAAAGGCATTCACCAACTCCGACATAACTATCAACCATGTCTCTACTCTTGTACATGTTCATATGATTCCATACATAGTCACCTTTAAAACTGCATACATGCTTGAATACCAAGTTACATGAGTTCTTGTTATAAAGTAAAGTTCACAAGTTGTTCCATTTCATATGCATTTCATTGTTTATCCAAGGTACTCTTTTATTTGTCATATTGTCTTATATGATTATCTAAATGTCACATGCTACATATACAGTCCTACGGCTCCAATATTATGGCCACTAAAAGAATCATCTCAAAGGTAACTGAAAGATAAAGTATACAGTTTTTGGTAGGTGGTAGCCCCGAGGGGTTGAGTATAACCTAGCCAGGGGACGATCCTATCAAGGGGGGTAGCCCGAGGGGTTGAGTATAACCTAGCCAGGGACGAACCTGATACAGTTTCTCCACTGTTCAGTTGGCCATTTGTTTATAGCTGTGCACAGATTTTATAGTATAGATCTTATAGTAAAGGTAAAGTGATATAAAGAACATAAAGTACATGATTCCATAGTATAACTAAGAATAGTCCCTGATCTTCTACAGATGCATGGTTCCATTTGAGTTGTTACTTTATATACAGTATATCCTGCCTTACATACTCAGTACATTATCCCGTACTGACATCCCTTACGGGGGACCTGCATTTCATGTTGCAGGTACAGGTGCTAGTAGATCTCCCCAGTAGGAGTACAGGATATTCAGCTGCTGTCACCAAGCTCCAGGTTGCTTCGGGGCTTTGTACATGTCTAGAGCTTACACGTTTTTATTGCATAGTTTGTTGAGGCGGGTCCTGTCCCAACCCTTATCGGATGTTTTTCTCTATTTAGAGGCTTTGTAGACTATGTAAAGCACAGTGAAGTCATGTCTCGTACTTTAGACAGCGTGGCCCCAATGGTCTTGTCATATGCTTTTCCTTTTGACTTGTTATCACTATACATCTTCTTAAAGTCATGTCAAATGTATAAACCCCTTATAATATGTATAGAACGCATATAGTTACAGGTTGGTTCTCTCGAGCCTTATCGAAAATGGGTGTCGGTCCACCTGCGGGACTTTGGGGCGTGACACTAACCCCGATTTAAGACCAAAAGATTAGCAATTATGAAATTCCAAAAATGCAATTTCCACTGGCAAATACACAAAAAGTGTCCTATTTTTTTTACTCAGTGCAAGACTTCTAAGTCTTGGGCCTAAGTGTTCCCAAACATGTTTTTAACCATACTGCCAAATTTCACCCTCATATAATCTGAAACATTCCCCAATATTCGCTCAAACACTTGGCCATATTTTCACTCCCAAATTCAAGTCTCACACCCTCATCCCAAGCTAAGGTTCTTCAAGCTTCAAATCGCCATCTCCAATCTTCACCAAGTTCATCTCTAAGCTAACGTATGTCATTTTAGCCATTGGGTCCTTACACCCATGGTGCTCTAACCACCTTTTACTCAAATTACATGATTTAAAGTTGATTTAAAAATGGGTCTTGCTTCTTATGAAATTCCCTACATACTATGTTAAAGCTATGCAAAGTTGTGACTGTTTTGCTATGTTTTGAGCTATAAATCTTGAACCTATTGTAAGATTTGATGATAGGTTTTTGATGTATATTATTTGAGGGTGTTGCAAGGTGTTGATTGATGGTTTTACAATAGATTTTCTTGTATGATTTTATCTCTACATTTCATAGTTTTATACTAGCATTACACACCCTCTAAGTGTTTGATAAAGTGTACGGATGTGGGTTCTCAAGATGTTGAAGGTCCAAAGCATGAGATATGATATGAATGAGTATATGATGATGAAATGAGCTTATGTGTATGATATACTCTATATAAAGTGTTGCACTAGACCATACCCGATCAAGGGGGATAAGAGTCTGAGTAACCATGGTAGGGGTTTGTACTCATCAACTATGTGAGGGGTTTGTACTTCGCCACCATGGTGATAAGGTGTGATTACCATCAACCATGTGAGAGGTTTGTACCACACCACTGGGGGGATGGGGTGGGGCCATCATCAACCTTCAAGGGGTTTGTACCTTAGAAATCTAGTTTGGTCTCTTCTACACATATGATATCCTATATAAGCATAAGTTACTTAAGCATGGTTTACTTAAGTATAAAAGGTCCACTTCGGGGACCTTAGTCTATGCTCTCTTGTTGTGTATTGAGACACTCTTCTATATGTTCTATTTGATTATGAAGGTGAGCCGGGTTGGTTTTTCTTGACTCCCGCTCTTATCTATGTAATAGAGATGGTTGTTGGACATATTATGTATCTATGATATGAATTTGACTCTTGTCTCTTGACTATGATATTGTGCAAGATTTTCCCTTAGCCCCTTCCCCCTACTCTTGCTCCTTACTATTTTTATATGGTTCCGCATCCAATGATGTGTACTGACAAGTTAAGAGGCTTGTTTGAGGTTTCTTCGGGTTCCCCATTCGCCGTTTCATGTCTAGGCCCTAGCCTTGGATCGTGATAGTTCGGATTTGACTAGTTGGAAACTATGGCAATGGATATAAATTTGGTAATGTCCCTCTTCATGCCTCCCCACTCTCTCAAACTCTATACATCTTAGTAGACCCAGGGTGAATAGAGTAAGAAGAACCATAAGCCTCATCAAGAATCTTTTTCTTCAAGCCATCAACACAAGGCACATACAACCTGCCTTGGTATCTACAGGTACCATCTCCCCCTTGGAAGAAAACCTCTACCTTACCATCCATTACATTATGCCTTCAATTCTAACAATGCATGATCAAGATCTTGCTTAGCTTTCACCTCCTCAACCAATGAAGATTTAGAACCATCAACAACAACAATAACAACAACATCACCCTCTTCCAACCTAATTCCTAATCTACCCAACCAATGGACCTCCTTAGACACCCCTTTGCCATCATCATCAACATGAGCTAGGCTACCCATACACACCCTGCTCAAAGTATCTGCGCCCACATTAGCCTTATCGGGATGATAATGCACACCCATATCATAGTCCTTAAGAAGTTCTAACCACCTTTTTGTCTCAAGTTGAAATCTTTTTGAGTGAATACATATTGGAGACTCTTATGATCGGTGAACACATCAACTTGAACTCCATAAAAATAATGACACCACATCTTTAATGCAAATACCATGGTAGCTATTTCAAGATCATGGGTAGGACAATTCGTTTCATGCACTTTAAGTTGCCTAGAAGCATAGGCTATCACATTCCTATTTTGCATCAAAACACAACCCAAACAAACCTGGGAAGCATCATAATACATAACGAATCCTTCTAGCCCTTCTGGTAGTGACAATATAGGAGCGGACACAAGCTTACTCTCAATGTTTGGAAACTCTTTTTACACTCATCGGTCCACACAAAACTCTTTTTACACTCATCGGTCCACACAAATTTGGCTTTCTTTTGAGTCAAATTTGTCATGGGAGAAGCAATAGAAAAGAACCCATTCACAAACCTTCGATAGTAACCCGCTAAGCCCTAGAAGCTCCTAATATCTGATGGGGTCAATGGTCTAGGCCAATTTATAATTACATCCTTCTTTTAGGATCCACCTCAATACCATCCCCGACAGCATATGACCTAGGAAGACAACCATTTTTAACCAAAATTCACACTTCTCATACTTAGCATACAACTTCTCTTCCTTCAAAGTTTGTAGCACTACCCTCGAATGAACCATATGCTACTTCTCACTATGTGAATACATCAAAATATCATTAATGAAAACCATAACAAATTAATCGAGCTAGGGTTTAAAGACCCTATTCATAAGATCCATGAAGATAGCTGGTATATTGGTCCACCCAAAGGACATCACAACAAACTCAAAATGCCCATAACTAGTCCAGAAGGCCGTCTTAGGAATATCACACTCCCTCACCTTCACTTGATGGTACTCGGACCGAAGATCAATCTTAGACAAGTGGCTATCCCCTTGCAATTGATCAAACAAATCATCAATTCTTGGAAGAGGATACCTATTCTTGATAGTCACCCTATTAAGTTGTCAGTAGTCAATATACATTCTAAGAGACTCATCCTTCTTCTTCACAAACAACACCGGTGCACCCCAAGATGATTGACTAGGCTTAATGAAACCCTTCTCCAACAAGTCCCTCAATTGGTCCTTCAACTCCTTTAACTCCGTCGGGGCCATAAGGTAATGGGGAATAGAAACGGATTAAATATTGGGGAGGAGGTCTCTACCAAAATCTATTTTCCTTTCGGGAGGAACACCAGGAAGGCCATTTGGAAAGATATCAAGGAACTCATTTACAACTTGAATCGACTCTATAGAAAGGACTTTGGACCCCATATCCTTAACGCTCACAAGATGATAAATACACCCCTCAGAGATCAACTTACGGGCTTTAACGCAAGAGATGAACCTACCCTTGACCACCACATCATGACTCTCCCACTCAAGGATGGGTTCATTTAGGAATTGAAATTTCACCCTACGGGTTCTACAATCAATAGAGGCATAGTATGCATACAACCAATCCATCCCAAGAATGACTTCAAAATTAACCATGTCTAACTCAACAAGATCACAAGGCAATATTTTATGCAAGATGCAAATGGGACAACATCTATAGACCTTTCTAGTAATAATAGATGCACCACTAGGAGTAGACAGCTCATATGACTCACACAACAATTTGGGGTCAACATGAAACTTTTTGGCAACAAAGGGAAAGGGGGCTAACAAAAGAAAGAGTGGCACCCGGATCAATCAATGCATACATATCAAAATCAAAGACTTAATATATCGGTAACTACGTCGAGCACCTCATCAACCCCTTGCCTCCCATTCAAAGCATAAAACTAATTGTACCTTAGGGCACCAACTTTTTGACTACCCCTTCCCAAGGGAACCATATTTGCACACTGTGGACAGACCTCCTTACCCTTGTTGCAATTACGAGGACATTCAGTCTTTTTGTGTCCAACTTCTCTACACTCATAAAATGCATTAGTGTCTCTCAAACATGGGCTCTCATAGCCCTTACCACATCTTGGGCACATATTATTAGGGACCACAGCACCAACACCTTGGGCTCTTGGGAAATCATTGGCAAATCTCCTATTAGAAGCATGAGAAGATCCCTGGCCTTGATAGAATCAGACACCTTTTTCATTATGGAACTTTCCCTCAAAACGAGCCCTCTTGGCCTCATGACCCCTCCTCTTTCTCAACTTTTTCTCCTCCATTTTCTCGGCATAGTTCATCAAACAATACAAATCCATATCACTAATCAACATAGTAGACCTTGGGTCGGCCACCAAGTGGGGAGCGTATTTGGAGAGTTGATTGAACTTGAGGGAATACTCCCTCACACTCATAGATCCTTGTCTCAAGTTCATAAACTCTACCAATTTGGCTTCAGTAAGCTCTAGAGGAAAGAACCGATTAAGAAAATCCACCTTGAACTCCTCCCATAGCACCACATTATTGATTCCTTTCTCCTCCTTCCATTGATAAACCTATATTTATGCCACTCCCTTGGGTTGGTAAGCTGCCAACTCCGTCTTCTCCTCAGATCTAACACCCATAATATCCAAAACCTTGTAGACTTCATTAATGAGCTCTTGAGGGTCCTCATCCACCTTTGACCCATAGAATTTCGGGTGATTCATCCTCCTGAAGCCCCTCACCTGAGATGCCGTCATAGGAGCATTAGGAGCTTGGGCCCTTCTAATTAGCCACAACTTGTGCAAGCAAAGTGAGAGCATCCCGGAGCTCACCATAAGCCGGTTGTTCCTTGGGTGTGCAGGATCTTCTTCCTCTTATGTTAGGCAAGATCTAACATAACAAAAAATAGTCATTAGGGGGAAAAACTTACCTTAACTTCTACAACACGACATAGAGTAAGAAGAAGGGAAACATTTCCTGAAACATCTCATAGCCTCTTACTCATAGTTATGGCACACAACACAGCCATGAATAAGAACTTAATTGACGCAGTGTGTTAGACATCAAGGATCTAACAACCTAGTGCTGTGATACCAAGTTTGTCACGACCCAAGCGTAGGGCCTAGACGTGACACGACACTTGGGGAACCTGAAGAGACCCCAAGCAAGCCTCTTAACATATCATTACACATCCTTTATTGCAGTAGCAATAAAATACAATAAGGGTATATAAATAGGGATAAACGGGGATAAGGGACAACTTTCTTTTCATAAACATCAAGAGTTAAGAGGGAGTCAAAGTTCAAAACATAATAAAAAACATGTCCAACAACACCTCTAAAACTTAGATACTTAGCGGGGGCCAAGACAAGCTACTGGACTCACCCTCATAGTCAATATATACATAAAATAAAGATAGCCTTAGAACATAGCATGAGATCATAAACATCGTCCCCAAAATGGAGGACTCACCAAAGAATTTGAGAGAAATCGTACTAACCATGTAGAAGAGGATGATAAAGTGGGGCTCCGGTTCCTACATGGTGACATCATGTAGGTATAGAGTATGCATTAGTATGTTTGAATATACTAACTATGTAGGATGCAATGCAACCAAGATAGACATTATAACCAAAATGCATAATAGTAGGTAATAAATAATATATTAACAATAAGACATGTATAATCAATGCTTAAGTTAAACATACTTACATAGAATATAATACAAGGTGTAAGAAGAGACTAACATATAAAACCCATAGGTTACCAAGGTACAAACCCCTTTGGTTGGTTGGTGGATTGTCGCACCCTACCACCCCTGGTGATTGAAGAAGTAACCCTTCAGCCCGATTACCAATATATGAAACCCTTGATTGATTAGTGGATAGTCGCACCCTTCAACCCCTGGTGATTGAGGTACTAACCATTTAACCCAGTTGTCAAAGCACAACTCCTTGATTGGTATCAAGGTACAAACCCCTCGATATGGTTACCTGGGCTCTTAACCCCCCTGAGCAAGGCATGGCCACATTCCAACACTATATAGGAGAATATCATATACATACATTCGTTTCATCATCATAAAGTCATTCAACTCACAAGATATACATTAGACCTTTAATTCCTCCAAAATCATTAACCGAACATTTTATTAACCACTTGGCGGGTGTGTAGTGCTAGTGTAAATCATGCAATTCAAGAGTGTAATCATGCTAGAAAATTCAATGTAAAACCATTAATAGATACTTGTTAACACCCTTAAACAATATACATCAAAATCTTTTAACAAATCTCACATTAGATCTTAGATTCATAGCTCAAAACATGTTAAAACAACCATGAATTCATGAAACCCCAATATAGTGTGCAGTGAAATTCATAATAAGTAAGACCCATGAATAAATCAACTTTAAATCATGCAATTTTCAGAAAAAGGAAGCTTGTGCATCATGGCTGAAAGGAAACTATGAAAGAAATCTACATACCTTAACTTTGGAGAATCCTTGAAGAAGATTAGAGATGGAGACTTGAAGCTTTAATGTGAACCTTAAGATCTGGATGAGTCTTGGGACATGAAATTTGGAGATGAAATATTGACTAAGTGTTTGAGAATGTATTTGGGAATGTCATGAATGATATGAGGTTGAATAAGGCTAACTGTAGGTATTTTCATGCATGGGAACACTTAGGCTCAAGACCCAAAGGCCTTAGACCGACTCAAAAAAAAGGGCAAAAATAACAATATGGCGCGCCCTTGGGGCGATCGCCATTGGAAATTGCATTTTTAGGATTTTCAAATTTTGCTATGATTGCTCTCAAATTGGGATTAGACCCACTTCCCACTCAATTTGACTCGCCGAACAAGAACATAAAGTCAGATTTTTGATATTACGCACGAATTTTGAGATATATAGAAATTTTGATTTTGGGCACTTCTAAGGCACATATTTGGGCACTTTTTGTGGTCATTTCAGAGTTGATCTTGATGCATCCAGTCACTAGATGGAGGGTGTGCATGGATTGTAGAACACTCAATGTGTCAACAAAAAAAGATCACTTCCCTATACCATTTATGAACAAGATGTTAGATTGGCAAGTTGGAAATGGTTGGTATTACTTTGTTGATGGATATTCAGGCTATAATCAGATCACAATTGCTCAAGATGATTAGGAGAAGATGACATTTACATGCCCCTATAGAACCTTCGCATTAAAGAGGATGCCATTTGTGTTGTGTAACATCCCAGTAACATTCCAAAATGCATGATGTCCACCTTCTCAAACATGTGGAGGACACTATTGAAGTCTTCATGGACGACTTTAGTGTGGTTTGAGACTCATTTGTGGACTTCTTGAAGCACTTGCATACTATGTTGCTAAGATGTAAGGAAAACCATTTGGTGCTAAATTAGGAAAAGTGTCACTTTATGGTAAAGGAAGGCATTGTGTTGGGGCATAAGGTATCTAGAAAAGGGATCGAGGTCGATAGAGCTAAAGTAGAGGTGATCGATAAGCTTCCCCCACCCATCTCAATTAAGTGTGGGACGAGCTTCCTAGGACATATAGGATTCTACTAGAGGTTTATAAAAGACTTCTCTAAAATTGCACACCCCTTGTGCAAGTTTCTGCAGAAGGATGCTAAGTTCATGTTCGATGAAGAATGCCTAAAAGCCTTTGAAGACTTAAAGAAGAGTTGATTTCATCCCTAATCATTGTAGCTCCAGACTGGTCCAAGCCCTTTGAAATCATGTGTGATGCAAGTAGGGTTGCGCTAGGTGTAATAAAGGGACAGTGCCAAGAGAATATACTACATCCCATATACTATGCTAGGAAAGCCTTAAATGCAGCCAAGAAGAATTACACTGTTACCGAGAAGGAACTACTCATGGTGGTATTTGCATTCGAGACATTTAAGTCATATCTACTGGGGGCCAAAGTGGTGGTGCATGCACACAGACCACTCTGCACTAAGATACTTGATGGAGAAAAGGATGCAAAATCAAGTTTGATAAGGTGGGTACTTCTCCTGCAAGAATTCAACTTCGATATCATCGACAGGAAAGGGACAAAAAATTATGTCGCAGATCACCTTTCTATATTGGAAGAAGGGCCAATGGTGAAGTTTGATGATGGAGTGGAGATCAATGATTATTTTCAAGATGAGAGAGTGTTAGCAGCATCCTTTGACTTAATACCATGGTTTTCAGACTATGCAAACTACTTCATAAGTGACATTGTGCCACTTGATCTGAACACACATCAGTGTCAAAAGTTCATGTTTTATGTGAGGAAAATCTTTTAGGATGACCCATACTTATTTCGTGTATGTGCTGAAGGGATTATTCATCGTTGTTTCCTAAGATTAAGATGATGATCATACTAGTGGCATGTCACTCGTCATTAGTAGGCGGGCATCATAGTGGGGTTCGAATAGCACACAAGATCTTACATTGTGTATTATTAGCCCACCATCTACCAAGTTTCTACAGAAGGATGCTAAGTTCATGTTCGATGAAGAATTCCTAAAAGCCTTTGAAGACTTAAAGAAGAGTTGATTTCAGCCCTAATCATGTAGCTCCAGACTGGTCCAAGCCCTTTGAAATCATGTATGATACAAGTGGGGTTGTACTAGGTGTACTAAGGGACAGTGCCAAGAGAAGACACTACGTCCAATATACTATGCTAGGAAAGCCTTAAATGCAGCCAAGAAGAATTACACTGTTACCGAGAAGGAACCACTCGCGGTGGTATTCGCATTCGAGTCATTCAAGTCATATCTATTGGGGGCCAAAGTAGTGGTGCATACACTTAGACCACTCTGCACTAAGATACTTGATGGCAAAAAAGTATGCAAAATCAAGGTTGATAAGGTGGGTACTTCTCCTGCAAGAATTCAACTTCGATATCATCGACAGGAAATGGACAAAAAAATAGGTCGCAGATCACCTTTCCATATTGGAAGATGGGCCAATGGCAAAGTTTGATGATGGAGTGGAGATCAATGATTTTTTTTTGAGATGAGAGTGTGTTAGAAGCATCCTTTGACTTAATATTATGGTTTTCAGACTACGCAAACTACTTAGTAAGTGACATTATGCCGCTTGATCTGAACTCACATCAGCGTCGAAAGTTCATGTTTTATGTGAGGAAGTTCTTTTAGGATGACCCATACTTGTTTCATGTATGTGCTGAAGGGATTATTCGTCGTTGTTTCCTGAGATTAAGATGATGAGCATCCTTGAGGCTTGTCACTCGTCATTGGTAGGCGAGCACCATAGTGGGGTTCGAATAGCACACAAGATCTTACATTGTGTATTATTAGACCACCATCCACCAAGATGCCCACGACTATACCAAAGTTTATGATAGGTGCCGAAGAGAAGGTGGTGCTTCCCCCAAACATGAGTTCCCTCTAAACCCCATTATGGTGATTAAGTTATTTTGATATATGGGGTATAGATTTTATGGGACCTTTTGTTAGTTCACATGGAAATAAGTACATCTTAGCCATTGTGGATTATGTATCGTAGTGGGTTGAGATCGTGCCTCTACCCAACAATGAGGGCAAAAGTGTCATTGGATTTTTGAAAAAGAACATCTTCTTAAGGTTCGGCACCCCTTAGGAAATCATTAGTGATAGAGGTTCTCACTTTTACAAAAGGCTCTTCAAGGCTCTTCTTGAAAAGTATGGGGTGGAACATCAGGGGGTGGCAACTCTTTACCATCCTTAAACGAGAGGATAGGTGGAGGTGTCTAATAGGGAAATTAAACAATTCTATCCAAGACTACGAATGCAAATCAGTCAAATTGATCGCGGAAGCTAGATGACTCATTATGGGCATACCAGATAGAATTCAAGACCCTATAGGCATGTCCCCCCACCAACTTTGTCTTTGGGAAAGAATGTCATTTGCTGGTGGAACTTGAGCATAAAGTAATGTGGACACTGAAGAAGTTGATTCTAGATTGGAATGATGCAACAAACTCTAGGTTGAGCTAACTCAATGAGCTTGATGAGTTTCGACTGAAGGCATATAAGAGCTTAGCCTTGTAAAAACAAACAATGAAGCTGCAACATGATCGTCACATAGAGAATCGTTAGTGCACATCAAGGGATTTGGTGCTACTCTATAATTCAAGGTTAAATTTGATCCCTGGGATGCTCAAATTAGATGGTTGGGACCCTTTCGAGTAGCACGTGTCTTCGATCATAGGCCTATTGAGTTAGAGAGAAGAAATAGAGGAACTTTCATGGTAAATGGCCAAAGGGTCAAGCCATACCTTGGAAACATGGAAGAATTAAAAACTATAGAAAAATAGGATCTTGAGGAAGTCTGAGTCCTCAAGCGATCTATATCGTGTCGTGATATTAAATTAGGCACTGCTTAGGAGGCAACCCAAGATGGATACTGGCGCTTAGGTGCCCAGGTATGATTTTTGACCCCTTATACTTAGTTTTTCTTTGATTGCATGCATTGGGGACAATGCACCTTTTTCGATGGGGTGTGGGTAATTATGGTTCTTAGTGAAGCTTGAGTAGCTTGGGTCCATAAATACCCCAATTTTTTATCCTGGGATTTTCTTGCCTGTGTTTTTATCCCCATAGATATTGACTTTCTGTTGAATCAGCATGTTTAAGATGTTTAGGTTGTACTTGTAGCATATAGTACTAATATTTGTTGCATATAGCATATTTTTGTGTTTTGTATGAAAAATGACACCAACAAAAATTTTGATTAGTAGTCTATATAGTAACCATGCATGTTTAGGTGTGTTGACAATATTTGTTCTGATAAGTAAGGATAAATTGAGATAAAAAGCATGATCTGAGAGTCTTTTGTTGATAATGTAGTCAATGCCATGTGAGTATGAGCTTTGAATTGCTAAATTCTTGTGTTATGTGCTAACTCAGAACTTGCCCTATTACTTTAAGCTGGACTATAGATTAATGGGATTAGAAAAGGATGTTAGGTCATTCTTCTTAAAAACCCACTTAGCCTAAATGACTAACCAAAATGGTAGTATATCCCTTGTTCCTAATGTTTGAGCCTAATATGTACCTATTATTTGCAAACACCTGATTAACCTAGCTTTGTTATAGTAAAATCCTAAAATTAGCCCTAGTCCTTCCTTGAACATTGTGCACCTTAATTGAGGCAAAAAGCCTAAGCTGAGGGTGGCTACCAAAAGTGGACCTGGTTCTGAGGATGGATATTGTGCACCTTAACTCTGGCCAAAAGCCTAAGTTGAGGGTGGCTGGTGTAAGGCTGAAACACAAATATAAGAGGGAAGTTAGTGATGTAGAAAAAAGGGGAAAATCATGTACTAGGTTCAATAAAAAGAAATGTGTCGTAGTTGTGAGTTGAATAAAGTGTAAAATTAAGGCAAAGAGCTGAAAAAATAAAACAAAGCACCCAAAAAAACTTGAAATAGGAGAAAGGGAAAATGAGATGAAAATAATGGAGTTGGTAGGGAAAAAGTGTAGGAAAATACAGTTTCAAGGAGGGCCTTTAGTCACTATGCTCCCAGAATACCATATCAAATCCCCTTGAGCCTACACTACAAGCCTAGAAAGTCCCAAAGTGATCCTAGTCCAAGTGGGTGAAAGTCTTAGTCATGAGTATAGGGACAAGCCTATGGTATTAGGCATGATGTATGAATACCTTTTATGAGAGTAAGCGATTTTGCATAGTCCAAAGGTTATACATGAAAACATCATTGACTGTCAGATATGGGATTCTTTCTGTAAGGGCACTTGCATTGTGTTGTTAGCATTATACTTATTTAGTGATTGTGAATTGTTGATAGTACCTTATTTGTCATAGTTGTGTTGTCACATTGTACTAGTCTATGTTGGTTTGCTAGATGGCTATTCGATTCTGGTTTGAAAATGTCACAACCCAAATTAGAGCCAAGACATGTCACGGCGAATGGGGAACCTGAAGGAACCCCAAAGAAGCCTCTTAGCAAATTATACACACATCCTTAGTTGCAGAAGCAAGAATAAACAACAAGAGAAAGAATAAACAAGGGAAATTTGGACAAAGGGAGAGAGTTTAGTACTTAAATAACATAAATGAGTCAAAACTCAAGCATAAATACATAACTTGTCCAACAATACCTCTAGACATAGAACTTAGCGGGGGCTAACCCAAGCAACCGGACTCACCCTCAAAATCATAAGTTTCGAATATAAGAATAGTCAATACATAGCATAAATCCAGAGAATTATATCCTCGGAATTGAGGATTCACCAACTTGTTTGAATAGATATTACTAGCCACGCGGAGGAGGATGATAATCAAGTAGAGCTCCGGTTCCTACATGGTAACATCATGTAGGCACAAAGTATGCATTAGTAAATTTGAATGTACTAAGTATATAGAATACAATGCAACAAGAGACAGGCTACATAGTGAAAATGCATAATGATAAGCAATACATAGCAATAATAGCAATATGGCATGTATGATCAATGCTTTGCAAATCATTCTTTGCAAATCATTCAATTTGTATAGATCATAATACATACGTGTGGGAAGAGACTTCAAACTACATAGAATAAGACAAAGCGAGCTACAACTTAGAATCCCGATGATTATCCCTCACCGGTAAAGATGTGGTCTACTCGCCAAGCTAAACCATACTTTACCTTACAAGAGCCCATCCCATTTTGGAGAAGTAACCTTCGTTACGGGAGTTAGATCCATTTGGAAAATAGTTTCATTAGTAATTTCACCTTACGAGGGCATATCCCATTTCGGGAAGTAACCTTCCTTAAAGGAGCCCATCCCATTTCGTAAAGGATTTCATGAATAATTTCACCTTACGGGAACCTTTCCCATTTTGGGAAGAACTTCAAGAGAAAGTGCACTAAATGGATCCACTAGTATTGCAAGGGTATAATATAGTCCTATGGTGGCACATAGTTCAAGGAAACAAAGCAAACCTTCCATCCATCGATGCTAAGCCCAATCCCATGGAATAATTGAAATAATCATAACTTTAATAACTTATGAGAAACATAGAATCATGACACGAATAGCTCTTAAATATCCTTGGCCTCTAATGGTGATCCCAACTTCAAACATAAGAATAGATCATCATCAAACATTACTCTTGCATTAACATCAAAAGGCTCACAAGAAGTATAATCTTTAGAAAAAAAGGGAGGGGCTTAGCTTCATACTTGCATAATCATAGACAATTTCATGAATTCATAACATACTTGATAGCCCATATTCATCATGAAGTCACTTCACTTGTAAAACACATACATATCTTCAGAATTTATCAACTTGGCATTTCATAAAACACATGGTGGGCACATATGAGGACATATTCAAATCATTCAAAATGCAAGAGTATTGATCATGAATAGTAAAATCAATGCATCTTAAAATCATGTAAACAGCCCACCAACATCATGGTAAAACACCATTATGGGTAAATTGTAAATCATATCAAAACTTCACAATACTTCATAGATTTCATAGCTTGAATCCTATATAGTCTCAATAGACAAAGATCACTTCATAGTATAAGCTCAAAATAGATATTTATGCATAATCAACAATATTTGAGAAAACCCCAAAATATTTCATGCTCATATTTTGTAATAATAGATACTCATAAGAAATACAACTTGAAATCATGCAATTTTTCTTAAAAAGGAAGGTTGGGCTTCATGGGTGAAAGGAATACATAAATGAAACCCACATACCTTATACCTTGAATTCCTTGAAATTGAGTTGAAAAAGACTTGAATCTTGGAACAGGGTCTTGAAATCCATAACTTGTTCTTGAGTTCCCTTAAATTCTTATTGGAGTTTGGTAGAGGCTCTTGGGAGAATTTGAGAGTGTATTCCAATTGGGAGGAGTGAATATGATCTTCAGGAGTAGGGTTTAGGTCTTTAGGAAATGTTAAGATAGCATAGAAATTCCAAAAGACCAATAGAAATAACTAAATTTAGAAATGCCATTAATAGAATGGAATTTGGCAAAAACCCGTATATACCCCTAAGCAGACGAGTTCTAGAAAAATAGGCATTTTTTCATACGAACTCTAAATAAGGTGAAACCAAGTGTGTTGGAAAACTAATTCTAAGATATTTAATGTTCTAGTTTGTGGGCCACCCATTTCTTTGTGTGATAAGAGATATTCCCCTTTATGTTGACCTTCCCACCGGTACTTGTGCAAAAATTAGCCAACGAAAATTCCTTTGAACTTGGCTTGATGTAGGGACCCATGATGGTATTCAATGACATGAATAAGCTTGACTTAAATTTGAATGAGAGATTGAAGCTTGAATGAATTTCTTGAGATCCGCAATGAGTTTGGGATACTTGAATTTGGGTGAAATATTTGGCTAAATGTTAAAGTGGGTTTTGGGGAATGTCTTGAATGACACGAGATTGAAAATGACTAAGTATAGGTGTTTTTATGCATGGGGAGACTTAGGACCAAGCCCCAAAGGCCTTGGACTGGAACAAGAAAATTGGCCAAAAATTACACCTCTCCGCACCCCTGGCACGTCGTGCCTGGGGCGCGCTTGGTCACTGAATTCACAAACTTTGAAATTTTAAACTTTGCTACGGTTGCTCTAAAATTAGGGTTAGACCCATTGCCCACTCAATGTTTCCCTCTAAACAAGAATATGAAGTTAGATTTTTGATATCACATATGAATTTTGAGATATATGAAAATTACGATATGGGCATTTCCAAGGCACATTTTCGGGCACTTTATGGGGTCATTTCAATATCTCCCCCTTGGGAACATCTGTCCCTGGATGTCAAAGAAATGTTCCTAAGAAGAGCAATCATGGAGAAATCATCCCCAACAAGAATGCAACAATACATTTAAAACACCTTTTCAAAATCTCAACATAAGTGTCAAAATCATCATGAACTTGTCAATATAAACATGAATGCATGCAAATGACATAGGGACGAAACATAATATTTGAGATCATAAAAAGGATTTGATTTGTTATCATAGCTTGAGTAGAGTGAAAGAGGCACGGATATTGCTTTTCCATGCCCACTCCAGTTCCTCGAGAGATACTTTCGACTTGACGATCCTTCCAAAGGGCCTTGACGAACACTACATCCTTATTAATCAACTCTTCCACCCTTCCATCCAATACCTCCACCGGGACTTTCTCCTAAGCCAACTTATCCTCCACAACACCACAACCTCAAGGAATTCTATATCACTAGAGTCACCAACACATCCCCTCAACCTAGAAGCATGAAGAATGGGACGAACCATATCCATATCCATATGTAATTCCCATTCGCATGCAACCTCACCAATCCTACTCAATACTATATAAGGACTCACAAACCACAAACTCAACTCTATTTCTTGCCAAACCGGACCACACCCCTTCATGGACCGGACTTCTAAGTGAACCCAATCATCAACACAAGCACACATGGCCTACCTTAGTATCTAATGATACCATCTCCCCCTTGGGAGAAAACCCCCACTATATCATCTCTCACCAAGATCTTCAACTCTAATAAGACGGGATCAAGGTCTTGCTTTCCTTTCACCTCATCAACCAAGAATGATCTAGAACCATTAGCCCCACCTAACTCCCAATCTAGCCAACCGATGGACCTCTTTAGTTACCTCTTTGCCACCATCAACACATGCTAGGCTAGCCATAAATGCCCTACTTAAAGCATCCACCAACATTAGCCTTACAGGGATGATAATGTACACTCGTATCATAATTCCTAAGGAGCTCTAACTACATTCTTGTTACCAATGATTTACATTTGTCATAATTAGCAAACAACCACTCATTCCCCAAGACACAGAACACTACCCCCAAATGATTCACAAGCTCTAAATAAGTCAATGCTCCATCACTAGGGACTACCATAATCATGCCGAGCTAGGGTTTTAAGACCCTATTCTTGAAGCCCATAAACATAGTTGATGCATTAGTCAACCAACCAACGCCACCAAGACTCGAAATGCTCACTCCTGGTCTGAAAAGACACTAGGAGATATCACCTATCCTCATCCTCACTTGGGGACAAAATCTGAACCGAAGATCAATCTTAGAAAAGTGAGTAGCCCATTGTTGTTGACCAAATAGATCGACTATCCATGACCATCATATTACAACCTTACGGATTCTACACTCATTGGAAGCATGATATGCATGTATCCAAAGCACCCATGACCTCCAACCAATCAAACTAAGTTTAACCAAAATCACAAGACAAGACTCTATGCAATAAGAATATGGGGCAACTACATGACTATTCAGGACACTTATGAATCTTACTAGTAACAAAGAGGTAATGAAAGAAATAGTGACCACCGAAACTATCAAAGCATGCACATCAAATCAAAAACATTTAACATACCATTAACAACATCAGGTGTCTCTTCCTCTCCTGTGTTAGGCATGATCTAGTATAGCAAGAACAATCATTAGGGGGAAAACTTTATCTTAACTCCTATAGCATGACATAGGGTAAGAAGAAGGGAAACATTTCCTCCAATGCCTCATAGCCTCTTATTCATAGTCGTGACATGCTTCACAACCATGAATAAAACTCTAATAGATGCAGTTTGTTGGACTTAGAGGACCATTAACAACCTAATGCTTTGATATCAAGTTTTTCACGACCCAAACTAGGGACTAGATATGACACGGCCAACCTTTTCCAACCTAACTCCCAATCTAGCCATAAATGTGGGAGGAATCTAACTCCCAACCTCTTTAGAATTTCTTAACTTAGCATTTCACCAAACACTTGGTAGGCACATATGAGGACATATTCAAATCATACAAAATGCAAGAGTATAGATCATGAAATAGTGAAATCAATGCATCTTAAAATCATGTAAATTAGCCACCAATATCATGGTACAACCCCATCATGGGTAACTTGTAAATCATATCAAAACTTGACAATAGTTCATAGATTTCATAGCTTGAATCATGTATCGTCTCAATAGACAAAGATCACTTCATAGTATAAGCTCAAAATAGATATTTATGCATAATCAACAATATTTGACAAAACCCAAAATATTTCATGCTCATATTTCGTAATAATAGATACCCACAAGAAATACAACTTGAAATCATGCAATTTTTCTTAAAAAGAAAGGTTGTGCTTCATGGGTGAAAGGAACATATGAATGAAACCCACATACTTAGACCTTGAATTTCTTGAAATTGAGTTGAGAAAGCCTTGAAGCTTGGAATGGGGTCTTGAAATCCACAACTTGTTGTTGAGTTTCCTTGAATTCTTATTGGGGTTTGGTAGAGCCTCTTAGGAGAGTTCGAGAGTGTATTCCAATTGGGAGGAGTGAATTTGATCTTTAGGATTAGGGTTTAGGTCTTTAGGAAATGTTAAGATAACATAGAAATCCCCCAAAGACCAATAGAAATAACTAAATTTGCGAAATGCCATTAATGAAACAGAATTTGGCAAAAGCATGTATATACCCCTGCACAGACGAGTTCTATGAAAATGAGCATAACTTCTTCATTCGAACTTAAGGTGAAACAAATTGTGTTGAAAAGCTAATTCAAGGATCTTTAATTTGGTAGTTCGTAAGCCACCTAGTTCTTTGTGTGCTAAGAGACATTCCCCTTTAAAGTTGACCCTCCTACCAATACATGTGCAAAACTTAGCTAATGAAAATTCCTTTGAACTTGGCTTGATGTGGGGGACCCATGATGGTCGTTAATGACATGAATAAGATAGACTTAGATTTGAATGAGACCTTGAATATTGAATGAATTTCTTGAGATCCATAATGAGTTTAGGACACTTGAATTTGGGTGAAATATTTGGCTAAGTATTAGAGAGGGTTTTGGGAAATGTCTTGAATGTTACGGGATTGAAAATGACTAAGTATAGGTATTTTTATCCATAGGGAGACTTAGGCCCAAGACCTAAAGGCCCTTGACTGGAACAAGAAAATTGGCCAAAATCTACACCTCTCTACACCCCTAGTGCGTCGCACCTGGGGCACGTTTGGTCACTGGAATTCGCAAACTTTGAAATTTTGAATTTTACTAGGGTTTCTCTAAGATCGTAGTTAGACATATTGCCCACTCAGTATTTTCACCTGAACAATAATATGAAGTCAGATTTTCGATATGATGCATGGATTTTGAGATATATAGAAATTATAATTATGGGATTTTCGAGGCACATTTTCGGGCACTTTTTGGTGTCATTTCAGAAAAGATATTGTGGGTATCTGAGTTTGAGATTTTGGGTTGAGGTTCACATGTTACTATTACATTTATAGATTGAGTCTGTCACTTGAGGAAAAACACAATTTTAAGTAGAGGGTGTTTATGTGCTGTCAAAATATAGCTTATTTGACGCTTAAAACTTGAAATTATGTGTGTTCTCAATATAATGTTAGTTGATTTTATGTGCTTTTATGTTATCTTTGCAAGATTCTGGGGTTGGCCTTGATTTTAGGAAGAAAGTACAGAAGTTGCTGATATTGATGCAATACGAGATCCTTTACGGGCCGTAGATCACTCAACGAGTTGTGAAGTGGGTTCAATCGACAATTCCATCGAGGGGCTGATTTTTTTAAGATGGTTCTACAAATGTGCAGATGGGTCGTGGAGTGAATTCTGATTCAGAGGACATGGTTCGTTCCCTAAAGATTAGAGATGAGGACTTTCTAAAGATTCATCAGACGAAGCCCCCCTACGGATCACAAACCACTTTATGGGTCATAGTAGGGGTGTCGCAAACTGGAAGTCCAATTTTCGAATAGAACTGTACCAGACCTCGATTACAAATTGTCGAATGCAATATGACCTGTAAACCTATTCATGAGGCATGCCAACCCAGTTATCCTATTATGTTTAGAACTTGTATTTTAAATATTGTACATATGTTTTTTAGGTTATTTTTCAAAAGTTCATGCATAGTACACAAAGAACTTTAAAATTAGAGAGCAAAAAATAGTGAGATAACATTGGATAGTTTTGAGAACACTGGTACTTTGATTTCATCTTTAATCTTGCGATTCTCTTTGAAGTTTGATTAGTTGTTCTTAATTTAATTTTGTAAGTGCTCTATTATGTTATTCCAATTCATTAGTCTTGCATCTATACAAATCACGAGTAGCTAAATCCACAACTAAGGTTGTAGGAACCATGAAGAACTAACAAGGTAAAACCGGATAATTCATAATTCTTGGAAAATGCACATGCATGTATTAATTAAGTCTCTTCGTTTTGCATGCTTTCTAGTGGTGGCCAACATTTGAACCCACCTAGTGTTATTGACTGGACCAAGGTAGTAATGAATAGGAAAAGAGATTAATTAACAAGATCTGATTGATGTGTTCTCGTCTAACCAACTGAACTGGGCCAAGGGGAGATTGTACTATGACTAATAGGTAAGGGTTATTAATGCACACTACAGAGATGGGACAAGTCACATAGTGAAATTCGCCTCTCGCCAAGACAAAAGGATTTGCTTAACTTAACTTATCATCCTGCATGCTTTACACGAGAAAAGAATTAGGCGATCCAGTGATACTAAGTTAGGGAATCATGGGGAACACAATACCATAGTTTCTCTTCATATTGATTTCACTCCTGTGTTAGTTAGGTTTATTATTTTATTGATTATTGCAACTCCCCCCCTTTTGGGGAAGTAAGTAGGTTAATTACTCAGATTACAGTAATTGAATTCCCTTGAGTCTACGTATTCCCTTAGGTTCGACCCTAACCTTGATTAGGTTCTATTTCATGACAACGATCGCTTTATCCTCAAAAAGAAGGTGTAACTTAGGCGACATCCAAGAAGCGGAGATGGACAGGATGAAGCGATATCCCTATATTTTCCAATCTACTCAAGCTTAAGGTATTAGGTTCCTTCTACTCACAATTTTCCTAATTCTCACTCTTATATTTCATCACATGACATGCATAAATGTGCATGAAAATGATTTAAAAGATGTTTTGACATGAGTTTTAATGATTTTATGATTTTCAAGAAATGAATTATGCATCGCGTTCCCATGTTAAATGTTTCATGTTCAAGACAAGTCTTTCTAGATAATCCGATTATCATTCAAGGAAGAATATTTCTAAGGGGAAGATGATGTAAGGACCTAGATTTTGTGAGACTTTATTGAAACTTAAGTTAAGTTTTCAGAGGTGTGTGACGTATAGGGAATGTTTGTGTATGGTTTGGTGTGACTTAAGAAGGGATTTGAGGCTTGGTGGACCTCCTGGGAACCTGCCACGAGTCGTGATCCTCACCACTGGCTGTGGAAGCTGCCCTGCCTTCCAGCCAAGAAATTAGCTAATGTAGTGACCATATGTCCCTTCTATAGGCCTTGCAAGCCACCATGAGCGGTGATGGGGTCATGGAACTCAACATGAGCTGTGATGAGGTGTTTCATGAAGCCCTCATCCTAAAATGTGGTTTTAAGTATAAAATTACCATCTCGGAACTTGAGTCACTTGCACGGACAATTGCACGGACCATATGCCTTTGTACGGACCATATGCCTTCAATTTAAGCAACCTTGTCTAAAAGTTTGGCCAATACCCTTAACATGGAACACTGCACGGTCTGTGGTCCTCTTTATGGATCATGGAGACCTTCCACGAGACTAATCACAACCCATACCTAGGGCCTAGATTCGACACAGTGAATAGGAAACCCAAACAAGCCTCTTAGCATATCATTTGCACATTCTTGGTTGCGGAAAGACAAAATTAAACAACCACCAAGTAAAAACTAATTCTAAGGGGAATGGGACTTTGACTCAAGCTATAAGAATGTTATAGGGAAGAGGATTTGCATGAATCACATAACAAATAAAGTCTAAGGGGCGGGTAAGTATGACTCATGCTATGGGGATATTTTAGGGACTTGGGACTTCCATCTCATCATCAACATAAAACAAGCACATAAGGGAACAAAGGGACTAAGGGAAGTATTTCATAATAATATAGTCATAATAGGAGTCAAGCTTAATACATAAATATCCATATCCAAAAACACCTCTAATATGAATGAACGGAGCCCAAGACATCTCCCGGGCTCAGCCTCAAACAATAATTACCCAAAAATAGTTGTCTTAACAAGGCATGAAAGTAAGGTGGATATTGTCCCCGGAGTGGAGGGCTCATCAATAGCAATCTTCAGACGATCCGACTAGCCACGTAGAGGAGGAGGATGAGTAGGAGCTCTGGTCCCTACATGGTTAGATCATGTAGGTAAAAAGTATGTGTTAGTACTTGGAATGTACTAAGTATGCAGGGCGCAATGCAACAAGGGAGCATAATCCACAATTAAACAATATGCATATTCATAGTGAATGTTCAATACTTTAGCCAAAACGTACATGATGAATAATAAAATCATGTGACATATCATACATAGGAGGGAAGGGACCATAATCGGCAAATAATACCAAGTAAGCTACTACTTAGGATCTCGGCATTCACTCCACACCGAAAAAGGACTGGTCTACTTTGCCAAGGTAAACCATCCACTCACCTTACGATATAACCTTTTTGAAGAGTGTTGACAAATATCCCTACCTTATTCCATAGCCTTGTTGGAGGGTGTTGAAGGATGTCCTTACCTTACGTCATAGCCTTTTTGGTAGGTTTCACAAGATATGTTTACCTTACGGCATGGCCTTTTTTTGTAGGTATTGAAGTATGTCCTTACTTTACGATACAATCTTTTCGATAATGATTACAATGTAATCTACCTTATAGTTTGACCTTTTCGATAGATATAATACAATATCCTATGGTGGCACATAGTTATAGGACAATGGCTACCATTCGAGGTCCGCTCGGTGCTAGGCTAACAATCCCATGGAATACTCAGCTCATATAATGATTCATAGCTTACATAATTTCATAACTCATGGTAGCATCATAAGAGAAGCTCATCAAACAATCACATCATAATATCAAGAAAGGGCTTCATATTAGTCATACACTTGTAACATTCTCATTAGCTCATAGCATGCATAATATCCCTTCAATATTTACAATATTTATAATTCATATGTCTCACAATAAGACTTTAGTCAACATAGGATCTAGTCAAATACTTTATTCAAAACATGGTGGGTCATATATGCATAAACTTGAAATCATGCAATTCAAGAGTATAGAACTGAAACGACCCCCAAAAAGTGCCCCAAAATGTGCCTCGGAAGTTTCATAATTGTAATTTCTATATATCTCAAAATCCATGCGTGATATCAAAAATCTGAATTCATATTCATGATTAGGAGGAAAAATTGAGTGACAAATGGGTCTAACCCCGATTTTAGAGCAACAATACCAAAATTTGAATTTCCAAAATTTGCAAATTCCAGAGACGATCTGCACCCCTAGTGTAACGTGGAAAGGGAGCGGATTAGTATTATTTTTCTGCTCAAAAAACTGAGGCTTTGAGGACTTGGGCCTAAACCTTTCTATGCATAAAAACATCTATACTTAGTCATTTTTCAACTCTAAATCACTCAAGACACTCTAAAAGTACTCTCTAACACTTAGACAAATATTTCACTCAAAATCAAAGGTCCCACACTCATTCCGGATCTTAAAGGTATTACAAAGTGTTGGTGGGTTGATCTACTTTAAGTTTTCTTACAAGAATATGCTCCTGAATTGCATGGTTTTACACTAGCATGACACACCTGCCAAGTGTTTGATAAAATGTATGATTTTTTATTCTTGAGCTATTGATGATCCATTGCATGACCTATGACTTGAATGACTTTATGATGATGAAAGGGAGCTATATGTGTGTTGATTTTATGAAAAGTATCTATAGTGTTGCAAGTTGACCACAACTTGTTGAGGGGTGTTATACCTCAATCACCATGGATGTAGGGTGTGATAACCATCAATCAGTTTGAGGCGTTGATACCTCAAAGACCATGGATGGCAGGATGGCACAACTATAAACCAATTTGAGAGTTTGATAACTCAAACACGATGGATGGTAGGGTGTGACAACCATCAACCAATTGGGGGGTTGATACCTCAATCACCTTGAATGGTAGGGTGTGACAACCATCAACCAATTGAGGGTTTGATACCTCAATCGCCTCTCCAAGGGGGTGGTAGTCCTTGGACTCCATAATGATGGTCTCTTTATACACATGTCATATGTTCTATATAAGCATGTTTTACTTCAAGCATCATTCATGCATGTCATGTTGCTAATATATTATCTCTTGCTTGCGATTATGAATTTCGATTATGTTGCCTATCTCTTGTTTCTTTGCATCCTACATACTTTGTACATTCAAATGTACTAATGCATACTCTATGCGTACATGATGTTAGCATGTAGGAATCAGAGGTTTACTTGATCATCTTCCTCCACATGGCTAGTACTATCTTCTCAAAGAAAATTTGGTGAGCCCTCAACTCCGAGGACGATATTTTTTTATCTTATGTTATTCGAAGACTCTATTTCTTTGTTTGTATTCTTTTGACTATGATGGTGAGCTCGGAAAGCTATCTTGTCCCTCGCTCAATTCTAAGTTTAGAGGTGTTATTAGACAAGTTATATAATTATGCTTGAGCTTGACTCTTTTGATGGTTTATGTTATGAAAGACTTCCCTTAGTCCCTTATCCTTGCTTTAAGCTCTTCATTGTTGTACAAATGCTTCCATGACCAATGATGTGCAATGATATGTTAAGAGGCTTGTTTGGGGTCCCTTCAGGTTCCCCATTCGTCGTGTCACGTCTAGGCTCTAGACTTGGGTCGTGACAAGAACATGAGAGGAGTAAAATCAATTCATTTTAAAGTCATTTAAATCGACCCACCAACATTGTAGTAAAGCCACCATTTGGGTATCATGAAATCCAACTAAAATCCACTAGTTTTTTCATAGCTTTTCATAGAATCATAGAGTACATAACTTTAATATCATAAAACCCATCACATTATCAAACCCCAATGGTATTTATGCATAATAAATAATTACTTGAAGAAATCAAACTTAAATCATGTGTACAGTGCATAAAAAGAATTACCGATAAAGTATTCTACCTTAAAATCATGAAATTTGATAAAGAGAGAAGAATTGACTTCATAGGTGGAAGAAATCTCATGAATGAAGCCCACATACCTTAATCTTAGAGTTTTCCTGAAGAATGGCTCGAGAAGACTTCAAGGTTGAATTGGGTTCTTGAAATCCAAAGCAAGTTCTTGAGATTCTTGAAATTTAATGGGATAGTTGATGATGTTTTTGGAGAGGATTTGAGAGATTTTTGGAGCTTTAGAGCTGAAAAATGGCTAAGGAATAAGGGTTTCCCGTCTATATAGGCATTGGTGGTTATTACCTAATTGCCCTTAAGTGAAAACAGAAAATTAAGGAACCTGTTGAACTAGTCTACGATAAGTCCACAATGCAGAGTTGCAGTAGAATAGTATATTTTCACGTGAAGTTCAATTTTCCCCTATTTAGGAATAGGTTTAGGCCCTTTTTCCACTAGTGTGCGACAAGTTCGCGATGCGGACTGGTTGCATACCTCTTTTAGTTCAGCCCCCGTAGCAAGAATTTATTTTTCGCTACGGGTCAGCTAAAAATTGAAGACCACCCCTTTCCTACACAATTTTGCTCCCTGAAAATAAATATGAAGTTGTATTTGTGAAATCATGCATGAATTTTTAGATATTCAAGAAATACACTATAGGGCATTTTTTTGAAGCGTGTGAGAGGTGTTACATTATCTTCCCCTTGGGAACATTCCTCCCCAAATTTAAAGGAAACATATGTAACAGGAGTGAATAGAAAACGTTCAGCCAAACATGAATGAAATCCATGCACTTAAACATTTTTCTCAAAAATTTCAAACATATACATCAAAGTCACCAAACTTGTTATCATGAATATGTATGCATGCAAAATGACATGAAGGATGAAAATTAAGACTTGAAATCATAAATGGAATTTAATTTGTTACCTTGAGCTTGAATAGAGTGAAAGAGGTACGGATATCGCTTCTTCATGTCCACTTCGGCTTCCCAAGTGGCACTTTCGACTTGTTGATTCCTTCAAAGGACTTTGACAGACGCCATATCTTTGTCTCTTAACCTCTATACTTTCCCATCTAATACTTCATCTGGGACCACCTTATAGGTTAAGTTATCTTATACAACACCCATAACTTCTAAGGGCACTATGGAACTAGGGTCACCGACACACTTCCTCAACATAGCTACATGGAAGACCGGATAAACCATACTCATCTCCATAGGCAACTCCAATTCATAGGAAACCTTACTAATTCTCCTCAAAATTCTATAAGGCTCTACAAAACATGGGCTTAACTTTCCCTTCTTGCCAAACCGGACAACACCCTTCATGGGTGAAACTTTCAAATACACCCAGTCATCAACATTAAACTCAAGATCACTCCTCACATTAGAGTAGGACTTTTGCCTACTTTGAGCCTTTTTCAATCTCTCCCTTATCAACTTCACCTTCTCCAAAGATTCCATAATTAAATCGGGAACCAACATCCATTTCCCGCACATCAAACCATCCAACCGGGGACCTACAATGCTTACCATATAAAGCTTCAAAGGGAGTCATTCCAATACTAGAGTGATAGCTATTGTTGTAAGAAAACTCAATCAGTCGAAGATGTTCATCCCAACTACCTTTGAACTCTAGAATACATGCCCTAAGCATATCCTCGAGAGTTTAAATTGTCCTTTTGGGTTGACCATCCATTTGAGGATGAGAAGTCGTGCTAAGCTTTACTTTAGTACCAAGACCCTTTTGGAAGGATCTCCAAAGGTGAGATATGAATTGAGCACCATGATCCAAGATAATAGACAATGGTACCCTATGCAATAAGTTCTTTTAACTAGTAGAAAGTTAGTTGATTTTGTCATTCTATCCACAATAACCCAAATAATTTCAAAGTGCTTTCTAGTATTTGGTAAACTAATCACAAAATCCACGTTGATCGCTTCCCACTTCCAAGTAAAAATTTCTATATCTTGGGCTAGGCCACCCGGCCTTTGATGATCAGCTTTGACTTCTTGGCAATTTGGACAACTGGCTACAAACTTGGCAATATCTATTTTCATACCACCCCACCAATACACCTCTCTCAAGTCCCTATACATCTTTGTGGAACTGGGATAAATAGAGTAGGATGAATTATGTGCCTTTTTAAAAATCAAATATCTTAACCCATCAACATTGGGCACACAATCTAACTTGGTATCTTAAGATACCATCTCCCTCTTGGGAGAAAACCTCTACTTTACCATCCTTTACCAAAGCTTTCAATTGTAGCAAGGTGGGGTCAAGGTCTTGATTGGACTAGACCTCTTCAATCAAATAAGATTTGGAACCATCAATAACCACCACACCTCCATTTTTTTAACTTCATTCAACCTAACTCATAACCTAGGTAAAATGTGAACTTCTTTCCCGACTTCCTTATTGCCATCATCAATATGAGGTACCCTTTCGATGGACACTCTACTTAGAGCACCGGCTACAACATTATCTATGTGGGGATGATAGTGCACACTCATTTCATGATCCTTAAGGGGTTCTAATCGCTTTCTTTGCCTCAAATTAAAATCCCTTTGTGTGAACACATACTAGAGATTCTTGTGGTCGGTGAATACGTCTGCATGAACCCCATATAAATAATGATGCCAATCTTCGAAGCAAATACCACAGTCGCCAATTTAAGATCATGGGTGGGGTAATTAGGCTCATGCACCTTTAGTTGTCGAGAAGCATACACTATGACCTTGCCACTTTGCATCGATACACACCCCAAACCAACCCTTCACGCATCACAATAAACCACCCTCTAACCCTTTCAGTAGAGCCAAAATAGGAGTGCATGTATGCTTGTCTTTCAATATTTAACAACTCTTTTCACATTCATCGGTCCAAATAAATTTTGCCTTCTTTTGTTACAACTTTGTCAAATGGAAAGCAATTGAATAGAAGCATTCACAAATCTCCAGTAGTGCCTTACTAAGCCCAAGAAACTTCTAATATTCATTGGAGTCAAGGGCCTAGGCCAATTTCTTATCACTTCCATCTTCTTAGGGTCCACTTCAATTCCATCACCCGACATCACATACCCTAGAATGCAACCTCCTTCCAAAAAAATTCACATTTATCAAATTTAGCAAACAACCTCTCATCCCTCAAAGTTTGCAATACTGCCCTCAAATAATTCACATACTCTTCTTCACTTTGGGAGTAAATCAATATGCCATCTAGGAAGACTACCACAAATATGTCAAGGTAGGATTTAAAGATGCTATTCTTGAGATCCATAAATATTGTTGGTGCATTAGTTAAGACAAATGATATCACCACAAATTTAAAATGCCCTTACCTAGTCCAAAAAGTCATCTTGGGAATATCACACTCCCTCGCCCTCATTTGGTGGTATCCGGACTGAAGGTAAATCTTAAAAAAATGACTAGCTCCTTGTAGTTTATCAAATAGTCCATCTATCCTTGGAAAGGGATGCCTGTTCTTTATAGTGACCTTATTGAGTTGCCGGTAGTCGATGTATATAATAAGTGAGCCATCTTTCTTTCTTACAAACAATATCGGTGCATCCCAAGGTGACTTGGCTTATGAAACCCTTCTCTAATATATCTCATAATTGGTCCTTCAACTCCTTTAACTCTACCGGGGCCATACGGTAAGAGGGTATAATGACCCAAAAAAAAGTGCCCGCAAATGTGCCTTGGAAGTGCCCGGAATCGTAGTTTCCATCTATCTTAGAATATGTGTATTATTTCAAAAATTCAACTTCATATTCTTGTTCAGGGGGACAAATTGAGTGGGGAATGGGTCTAACCCGAATTTTAGAGCAACCGTATCAAAATCCAAAAAACGCAAAAAATGCTATTTAGGAGGGGTAATTTTGAAGGGGCGTATCTCTTAGGACACAAAGAGTTGAGTAGCCCATAACCTACCAAATTAAAGGCCCTTGGATTATCTTCCCAATGCACTTAGTGTCACCTAATTTTGAGTTGGGATGAAGGATTTATGCCTATTTTTGTAGAACTCCTTTGTGTAGAAAATGCAGATTCCAGTGGGGTTTTCATGTCACCTTGGTGACGCGTCCCTATTATTTTTAGTTCCTGTTTTAATTTTTCAGTCCAATACTTATAACTCTTGAGCCTAAGGGTTCCCACACTTGAAATTATATATACTTAGTCTTATTTAACCCTCATATCATCCTTAACATTCCCAAATATCCTCTCAAACATTTAGACTCATATTATACCCTAGATTCAAGTCCCAAACTCAAGACCAATCTTAAGGATTTCATCAAGGATCTCATTCAAGCTTCAAGTCTCCATTTCCAATCTTCTTCAAGGGTTCTCCAATTCAAGGTATGTGGTATTGAACCATTGCAACCTTCGAACCTGGTGCCTATGCCTCTTTTTTTTTTTAATATTACATGATTTAAAGTTGATTTTATATGTGGGTCTTATATATTGAGAAATTTACTGCACAGTGATTTAAGTTCATGAAAGTATGGTTGTTTTAGCATGTTTTGAGCTCTAAATCTTGGATCTTATGTTGGATTTTATGAGGGGTTTTGATGTGTATGCTTGAGGGTTGGATTTTATGAGGGGTTTTGATGTGTATGTCTTGAGGGTGTTGCAAGTTGTTGATTGATGGTTTTCAATAGATTTTCTTTCATGATTTCAACTCTAAATTGCATGGTCTTTTACCCCCATTACACAACCGCAAGGTGTTTGATAAAATATTCGGCTAGGGTTTCTTGAGAAATTGAAGGTCCAATGCATGTCTTATGAGTTGAATGACTTTATAATGATTTTAAGCGAGTTGAATGACTTTATAATGATTTTAAGCTTTCTCAAGATATGTCTAATTCATGGAAATGTTAATGATGTTGTAAAGACAGATTTAAGCCCTTTCATAAGGATTGAACCTCTTATGAGCCCTTTAATAGGGATATTGATGCAAGGGTAATGTTTGATGATGAACTATTCTTATGTTTGAAGTTGGGCTCACCATTTGAGGTGAATGATCTTATGAGCTACTCACGCCATATTCTCTATGTTTATTTCAAGTTATTAAAGCTATGTTTATCATATATTATTCCGTGGGATTAGGCTTAGCAGCGACTGATGGAGGGTTTGCTCTCTTTTCTTGAACTATGTGCCACCATAGGATTATGTTATATCCTTGCTATACTAGTGGATCCATTTAGTACATATTCTCTTTAAATCTTTTTCCAAAATGGAGAGGGACCCCGTAAGGAGGGTTGCTTCATTCAAAATGGGGCGGGACCCTATAAGGTGAAGTATAATCATAAATCCTTTTCTAATTGGAGTGGGACCCCGTAAGGAGGATTACTTCATCTGAAATAGGATGGGATCCCATAAGGTGGAGTATAGTTTACCTTGGCAAGTGGACCACCTCTTTATTGGTGAGGGATAATCATCGGTAATCCAAGTTGTAGCTTGCTTGGTCTTATATCTATGTTCATTGAGGTATTTTCCCATACTTATGTATTATGGTCTATACAAGATCATTGGATTGTAAAAATGTTTTACTTCACGATTATTCATATATGCCATATTGTTATTATGTTATCTATTGCTTATCTCTATGCATTTTGATTATGATGCCTACCTCTTGTTGCATTACATCCTACATACTTAGTATATTCGAACATACTAATGCATACTCTATGCCTACATGATGTTACCATGTATGAATCGGATCTCATATTGATTCTTCTTATGGCTAGATGGATTGTTCAAGTTAGCCTTTGGTGAGTCCTCCGTTCCGGAGATAGTGACTATTCTCTTATACTATGTTCTTAAGACTATCTTTCTTTTATGTATGTATTGAATATGAGGGTGAGCCTGGTTTCTTATCTTGAGCCCCGCTCTTATCTATGTAGTAGAGGTGTTGTTGGACACGTTATGTATTATGTATGAGCTTTGACTCGCTTATGATATTCAGGCTATTTAAGTATAAATCTCTCTCTCCCTTAGTCCCAATTCCCCTTGTTTATGTTTCTCACATTATTTTAAATGCTTCCGCAACCAAGGATGTCTAACAATATGCTATGAGGCTTGTTTGGGGTTCTTTTGGGTTCCCCATTTCCCGGTCACACCTAGGCCCTAGGCTTGGATCATGACAAAGATGGTATTAGAGCACTAGGTGATAGATCCTTGGAAACACCGTGTCGATTAGAGTCTTATTCGTGGTTGTGTTGTGCGCCACAACTATGAGTAGGATGCTATGAGACGTTTTAGGAATATTTCCCTTCATCATGGTCTATGTCGTGCTTTAGAAGGAGATAGGGCTTTCCCCTCTAATGAATGTTCTTTGCTCTTTTAGTTGATTATGTCGCTTCAAGGAGGAAGGCAAATGAAGGTAAGTAGAAGGTTTTAATTTTGATGAATTTGAGTTTCACTATTTCTTCTATATTTTTTTAGTTGATGGTAGGGCTTCTTGTGAGCCCAAGTGGTTTTGTGGATCTTTGGTGTCTATTCTCTTGGTTAGGTATATTGTTGTTAGAAAGTTCATAGGTGTTTATTCAGGTTTGTATTGCATTAGGTCTTGCCTTGTGGCTTGTTGGAGTTGGCGTGGTGGATTTTGATGTCACACTAGAGATGGAATGGTTTCTTACATGTTGTGTCTTCATGGATGGTAGGATCTGTAGAATTAGATCTTGATTCCCTAATGAACCCATCCTTAAGTGGAAGAGTCATGATGTGGTGGTGGTAGATGAGGCCTTGAATGTCCCTTTCCGATATTTTGAATTTGGGGTAGTGTCTTTTGGTTTGACTAGTATGCTGGTTATGCCTATAAGTCTCATGAACAAGATCTTTAGTCCCTACTCTAATTGTCTTATAGTGGTTTTGGTGATAATAGGATGGTTTGTTGCCTAATGAAGTAGTGCATGTGAGTCATTCAAGGGTAGTACTACAAGTTTAAGGAAGGAGGTTGGATGCTAGATAGGAGAAATGGTATTTTTGGTTGTAAGAGGTTGCCTTCCTAGGTCGTGTCGTGCCGTGTGATGGCATTAAGGTGGACCCTAGTAAGACGAAGGTGATTAGCTATTAGACTAGATATTGACACCCTTGGGTATTAGGAGCTTCTTGAGTTTAGCAGGCTATTGCCGGAGATTGTGAGTATGTTCTCTTCTGTTGTGGTTCATATCACTTAGTTGACCCTAAGTGAGAGCATTGTTGTGATCGACGTTTTGAGTAGGGTGATTTGATGGGTCCAGGGTTGCTATTTCTTGTGTTATTCCTTGGTACTAGTAGGATTCATATGTGTGAGTGTCCCGGATGGTTACGTGAGTCTATTGTGGCTAGTAAGGGTCTATAAGGGTTACCCTATGTTATATTGTATAGAGTATTGTCTGGTGATCTTTGTTGGACTTAGTAGAAGTGTTGGTGGTCTTAGGGTGGTTTGGCCACTTGCATAGCATGTTTCAAATGAGTGTAGAACCCCTAAGGTTGTAATATTATGGTTAAGGATAAACGATCTATTTGGTCAACTATAATGGGTTAGTCACTTCACTATGATTGATCTTTGGTTCGGTTTGTCCCTAAGTGAGGATGAAGGTAGGTGATATCCCTAGGTATCTTTTTTTATTAGGAGTAAGCATTATTAGTATTGATGGAGTCGTTAGTTGACTTATGCACCGGTAGTGATTGTGTGTTTCTTTAATAGGGTCTTAAAACCCTACCTTGGTATGTTATGGTTATCTCTAGTAATGAAGTCTTGATTTATTTAGAGCTTGTGAATCATTTGGGGGTAGTGTTGCAAGTCTTGGGGGATGAGAGATTGTTTGCTAAATATGATAGGTGTTTAGAATTCTTTAAGGATTATGAAGGAGTATACATTATTTTTCCCCGGTAAGGCTAATGTTGCGGATGGTGCTCTAGGTAGCCTAGCATATGTTCTTGATAGTGGCAAAGAGGAGAATAGTGGGGCCCATTGGTTGGTTAGATTGGAAGTTAGGTTGAGGGATGTTGAGAATGGTAGTTAGTGTTTTAGGTGGTTCCAAATCTTCTTTGGTTGAGGAGATCTAGTTTAAGTAAGGCCTTGATTCCGCCTTATTAGAGTTGGAAGTTTTGGGTGAGGAGACGATAGAGTGGAGGTTGTCTCCCAAGGGGGAGATGGTGGCTATGGTACAAGTGGGTTAGGTGAATCTAAGGTTGACACTTGAGTTGAGGATTATGATTCCTTATAGAGTATAGAGGGAAGTTGGTAAGGTTGCATAAGTTTGGGGATTTGTCTATTGATGTAGATATGGTTCGCCCGATTCTTCATGCTTCTAGGTAGATGGGATGTGTTGGTAACTCTAGTGCTATGACACTGTTTGAAATTGCGGGTGATATGGAGGACAAGTTGGCTTAAGATAAGGTCTCTAAAGTGTTTTGAATGGCTTAGGGGGTGACTTAGAAGGTCTTAGGAGTCATAAAATGACCATAAAGAACTCAGAATTTAGGAGAAATACCAAAATGACCATTCTTAAAACAAGCTTGAAAATCCACCTGGGCACCACCATGGCACACTTCACAAGTTGTGAAGTGCACCATTGCTAGTGATGCCTAGTGAAAGGTACCCTCCACGAGCCGCACTGTGGCCCTTGGTGTGGACCACGATCCATGGTGTGCTTCGTGGTGGGCACACTTCCAGGCAGTCCTCAAAAATGGCCAAGGGCCCTCCCACGAGCTACTTTCATGGCCAGTGGTGGGTCCATCAGCATGGAGTGGTCCTTGGTGGGGCACCCTGGCCAAAAACTCTCAGAAAGACATTTTTAAGTCCCATTAGGGTCTTACGAAGTCTAGGTCATCACAGTTTGATTACTATTTAGAGTTATGTAAGAATTAGTTATGTACATACTAGTTATGAAGGTAATTTAGTTATGTAGATATTCGTTATGTAAGTCTTAGTTATGTAGGTATTATTTATGTAGGATTTAGTTATGTAGAAATTAAAATACATCAATTATTGCTTAATTTTTAAATATTAAATTTATGATAAATTAATATACATTTTTCGTTTTATCAGAATCTGAAATTATAAATCCAAAAAAAATGATAGGATACAATACACAAGCAAAAATACACCAAAGTATCACCATTAACTAAAAATTACAATGCAGAATAGTGAAATACAGTTCTGGTGGAAAAAATTACAAAATTAGAAAAAATGAGGAATTGAGAAAGGTCAGTCAAACTCTCTCAATCTAATAAATTAATACACATTATTTACAAATAAATAAATAAATAAATCAATTAGGGGTAAATATATAATTTTATCATTTTAATTCATGAATAATACCCACATAACTTATTTAATCTTTTACTAGGGAGAAAATAGTCAAATAACCCCTAACTATTATCAAATTTTCAGTTACACACTTATACTTTATGGGGGTCCTATTACCCCTTTGAACCATTTTAAAGTAAAATTTCATCCTAAAAATGTTATTACCAATTGGGTGTATTGTGGTGAGAAAAATGTGCTTGACACATGTATTTCACCAGTTATTTATTTATTTATTTATTTTAGTTCTTATTCTTCTTCCTTTCTTTACCAAGTTAATTTTTCAACCCTAAAACACCATTTTTCATCTCAAGATTATTTTTATATGTCTAATAAATCCAAATCAAACCTAATGAAGACCTGAAACCTCAATATCAAAATCCAAACAAAAAATGGCACTAATTTTACACTATTCTTATGGTTCTACAAAGCTTTGAACAAACCCAAAAATGACAACAACCTTACATCTCCTATCCTCACACCCTCTCATTCACACACACCTTTTAGTAGGTAAACAAGAAACTTGTAAAGTCATTTGAAAAATTCCCTTATGTTTTCTATTCTTTCTCTCTCTCAAATTTTTATGAATAGTTTGTAATTTGAGTTTTTTATTTTGATTCTCATTAGGTTGTAAGGAAAAATGGAAGATCCATCTTTAAAAATGTAGGAAAATTTATATTCGTTTCAATTCCTTCTAAATGCTAAAAGTAAAACATAGACAAAGACTCCAAAGCCTCTGACTAGTAGGGGGCCTCACCAATGGCTGGATGAATAGTTGGTCCTCAACGAAGCGTCTGCTGAGGAACTCAGTCACTTGCATCTGCATCATAAAATGATGTAGGTCCAAAGGACGTTAGTACGTGAAATGTGTGGTATGTAAAATAGCCAAAATGGGAACATAGGATAAGGCACTATACTCAAAATAATTAAGAACTTGCCTAAAAATGAAATAGCATAAGTGGTAGTTATAGTGCATGCTAAAGTAAAAAAAACATATGTCGAAACTCTATATATGGAAACTAGCTTACTTAGCATAGGGAGTTTCTCTAACTGACAACCACCACTCTGACCTTCGTGATGATACAGTGTCTTGCCCATGCTGCCAAAGCAGTCTAATACTTTGTTAGGATAAGGGACGAAAACTAGGAGAGTGGATCCATCCCAAAACTGGGCCATCTCTGTGGCTGTCATGACCTAAAAATGGGTGTGATGGCACTCGTCTTATCCCACCAAGACAATTCAACGTACAACTAAACTATAACATTAAAAACGTGAAATTATAATAAAAATGAAAGTTCAATTACGGATAATAAGTTAACTTAATGAAAATTCCCCAAAACCTGATTGTCACGTGCACAAGCTTCTAATGTATTACAATAGATTCGAAAGAAAACACAAGTATCAAATGATATTGTCTCTAGAATAGAACAAAATTATAAGTAGGAGTAAGAAGTCAGCTGGGATGGCAAATAGCTACTTCTCACAATCTCAAAGGAGAGAATCATGACAGTTCGGGCTCGCAACTTACAAAATTGTTATAGCAAAGGGGGGTGACTACCAAACACAGGATACTCAGTAAGTGAACTACTAAACACTAAATTAAGTAATATAGAATACCAGTACCCCCAACACTCCAACCAAACCCCCACAACTACAACCTGTATAAAATCAATCCAGCATAACAGTTCACAATGTACATAGAAGATAACTCAATAACCACAGCAACTATTATATATCAACAATACCAGGGATCAAGTGCATCTATCACAAGTTTCACAAAAAACTCACACGTTTATAAATGATAATGAGATGTAATGCAATGCAATACAATGCAATGTCAAGTAGAATGATGTATGTTGTCCTAGTGATACACATCCGCTAATCATAAGCATGCCTCAGTCAGAACCCATGGAGGCCACATATGGACCATGTATCTGTCCCGGCGTGCGACACGACCCTCGAATCATAGTATCCGTCGCAGCGTGCGACACATCCCTCGAATCATAGTAACCATCACGGCGTGCGACACGACCCTCGAATCATACTATATCCTCTTCAATTCTCATTCTTTTTCACTAGCCGGAACCATTTTCCTTCGCCTTTGCATTTCTTTTCTTGGATCATCCAGCAAACACATAATAAATGCATAATAATAATGTTCATGGAAATAAAATGTGCAAGATGCTCATACAAATTCATATATCTCAAAATCAAGAATGGTAGCTCAATATCATACCTGTTCCAATATCCTCAATGTCAATAGTATCACCACCTTAACTATATTTACATCTAAAATTAAGTATCACTTCGATATCAATAATAAATAATCACTATTTCACATATAATAAATCTCCATCATTAATTCACAAGTAAAATATCACCATAGGATAATTATCCAATTCAAAATATTTCAATCAAAGCGTACATAAGTCATTCTCAACACCTCACACAAGAAGCACAAGATTCTATATACTTAACAAAGGTTAAGAAATTTACTTGCCTTATATAAAGTCTTGAATCACGTCAATTTCGAGGCTTTTCTATTTTCAAATATAGCATCATAATTATATAATGAATCTAACGACACTAAAATCAATTAATTCGGTGAAAAGGGTAAAATGATCCAAAAATTTCATCGCCAGAAAATATCATCTGAATCTGAAAATTTACACATGAAAATGTTCCCCAAGTGATAAGGAATTCAGTGGCGAAAACCATTTCAAAAATGGAGCTAATATGAGGAAGAAATCGCATGTTAAAGTTTTTGAAATATATTAAGAATGCAGCAGCAAGATCATGAATTTTACCTCAAACGACACACCAAAATTAATTTCTGAAACTCCCACGGTATTCTCCTCGGGAAAATATACTATTTAGCCTTTTGAATCGCTCAAATTCGATCAAAATTAAGAGACAAATCGTTGGTTGAAGTTTGGAAAATACTCGCTTTCTTGGAGAAAATCCTCAATCTTCGTAGTTCTTTTAAAGTGAAAGAACTTGGAAGGAATTGGTTGAAAGAATTATCTTTGATTCTTCAATTCTTGACTTAGACTCTTTAGAGTTCTTGATGAAGAACCATAATTCTTGAAGAAGAGTCAAGAAATCCTTTCTTGGGATTCTTAAATATGTTTTCTTGAAACCCTAAGTTATGATTTAAAATCCTATTAGAGCTTCATGAATAGATGAAGAAATTCGGGTTGGGTAGATTGAAATTTATGAAGAATAACTTACCTTGAGGAGTAATCTTGGAAGCTAATCCTAACGTGATGATTTTCTTGATGATTCTTGACTCTTTATGTTTAGGAGAGAAGGGAGAGGGTTTTGAGCATCAAAACTGATGTTTATATGTTTTGGGGACCAAAAATGGACCTTCAAAGGTTTTAGGATAAAACTACCCTCAAATTATAAAGAAAAAACGTCATTAACTCATCCAGTGAGGGTCCGCGACGCGCTTCGGGTGCAGACTTTCGGACAGCTCTACACCTCTCCTCTAAAATGGTCATAACTTTCTATTCTAAACTCTTATTGATGCAAAATCAAATGCGTTGGAAAGCTAATTTGAATATCTTCGATTTGATATATTATACATCATCCAACTCATTATACTCTAGTAGATATGGCCATGTGAAATTGACCCTTCTATCAACTCATATGAAAACTTAGTTGCTAGAAATTCTTTGAACTTGGCTTGATGTAAAAGAT
>JAABOM020068531.1:0-38444 GCA_011800125.2 Solanum clarkiae | reverse complement strand
GTTATTGATGTTGAAGTGATACTTACTTAGGATGTAAATGTGGCTAGGGTTGTGATGGTATTGAGATTGAGGATATTACACCATGTATGGCACTGAACTACCAATTCTTGATTTTGAGACATATGAATTTGTATGAGAATCTTGCATATTTTATTTTCATGAACATGATTATTATGCATTTACTATGTGTTTGATTGATTATCCAAGAAAAGAAATGAAAAGCCGAAGGGAAAATGATTCCGGCTAGTGAAAAAGAAAAGAAATGAAAACCCGAAGGGAAACAGTTCTAGCTAGTAAAAAAAAGAATTTGAGGGTTGTGTCGCACGCCGTGATGTTTACTATGATTCGAGAAACGTGTCATGCGCTGCGATGGATACTATGATTCAAGGGACATGTCACGCGCCATGACGGATACACGGTCCATGTGTGGCCCCATGGGTTCTGATTGAGGCATGTTTGTGATCAGCGGATGTGTATCACTAGGATAGACATGCATCATTCTACATGACATTGCATTGCATTGCATTACATCTCACAACATTCATTTTCATCTCATAATGCTCTGGCTTGTTATGATTATATGGAGTGCTATTGAGATTGGTTATTCATTATATCATTGACTTGTTTATGTCGTTACATGATTACTTTTGGGTATTGATTTGATGACACTTGATGAATTAGTGAGAACTTGATAAACTATAGAATTTTCCCTTATGACTTGCAGTGGCATAGATGAGAATTATACTATTATAGGCTTTGATCATAGAATTTTTGGAGAGTGTAATTGTGAAGGTTAAGAGTTAGGTTGTAGTTGTGGGGATTTGGTGGGAGTGCTGAGGGATGCAGGTATTCTATAATTCTGTATTTATTAGTTCACTTGCTGAGTACCATATGTTTGGTACTCACTCCCCTTGCTATAACAGTTTTATAGGTTGTGAGCTCGAATTGTCGTGATACTCTCTACTTTTCCTTATCCGAGGCTTCCTGTGGAGATTGCGAGAGGTAGCTGTTTGTCATTCCAGCTGACTTCTTACTCCTATTTAATGATTTTTTTTCTATTCTAGAGACAATATCATTTGATACGTGTGTTTCCTTTCGAATCAATTGTAATACATTGAAGCATGTGCATGTGACAACCAGGTTTTGGGGGATTTTCATTAAGTTGACTTATTATCCATAATTGAAATTTCATTTTTATTATAATTCTGCATTTTTAATATTATAGTTTAGTTGTAGGCTGACTTGTCTTGGTGGGATAAGACCAGTGCCATCACGCCTGAAATTCGGGTTGTAAATTGGTCAGCCGTAGAAAAGTCGTAGCCAGGAGGGCGTGTTAGACTGATAGGTTGTCCCGTCGCTAAGATAACTCTAGAGAGAGAAGAGGTAAAGCCAAGAGGACATGTATAAATCCCTAAACCTTTGATAATTAAGAAAAGTATTTCTCAAAATTATTTACATCTTTATTTTCTAGTATTCTTATAGTTTGATAAAGTATAAATCAGGACTCTGGACAGTAATTCTCTTAATGAGCAGTAAAAATCTTATAAACAATGTTAACGTTACCTCTAAAGCAACCAGATTGCTAAAGCTAAGAATAGTTTGGAAAACTGGAGCATTCCGGAAGAACCTTTCCACAAAATCTACTAAACAGATGGTTTCAGCTTTATTAAAAAGCATAATATTAAGACCTGTGAGTCTGCTGTAGCCATTAATAATTCCTTAGAAATTATTAAGTTGTTAAATGAACAAGATATAAGTAAGTATAAGACTTAGTTTAACTATCTACATATAGGATTTGTTCAAGTTGCTATAAAACCCATTCTTACAAAAGGTTTAGATATTCTTGTTTGTGCACTCCTTAGAGATGCCAGATTCTTGAATTTCGAAGACTCTCTTCTAGGAGTAATTGAAAGTAACTTGGCCGAAGGGCCTGTTTACTTCAATTGCTATCCTAATTTCTCTGTAGATATCAATGATCCAAACATAATAGATACCTTGACTCTTAATGTAAAAACAAAAAACATGAATAGTAAAGTTTACACTAGAGAAATACCTGTCATTTACCGAGTCTATTATAGACTCATGAGCACCACCCTAGCCCCAAAGGCTAAAATCGAGAGTGTCAAGGGTGTCACTGTGCTAATGGAAGATAACCAAGAGCATAGTACTATCTTTGTTCCCCAACTTCTCAAATGGACGGATATCCTAGGAAGCACTTACTGGCAATTTGAGGCCGTTACCCAGCCTAGACCCTCTTTTTCTGAAAAAAGACAAATAGAAAGAGTAGTCCAAAACACAGATGGTTCCATCAACCTTAAATTCCTTGACTACAAGTTGAGTCAAATATCGGGATCAACCTCAAAAACCCCAGAGGAATCCAACAGTTATAAATCCAATAGCTATAGATCCAACAACAATGACAAAGGGAAACTCAGAGAAGTTGACTTCTCTAGCGAACTCCCTGAAGTTTACTATCAACCTAGAGTCCATGAACCCAGTAGTCCTACAGACTCTGATATGGAACTGCCTAGACATTATACCGTCCCCAGTTTGGGTGTCATCAAGGCAGAAGATAATTACTCTCCTGACCTTAAAGCCCTCAAACTTCTTTGGAATGATCCAAAAAACAAGCTAAAAGTCGAATGGTATGTTAACACCTATTCACAAAAACAGAGAGCTCTATTTGGAAAGGAATGGATAGCTGATATGAAAAGAATTAAATGTGATATTGAATTCTTTAAATGGTTCAAAATCACTGAAGAACTTGATGATCAAAGAGATTCTCTTCAAGTCATTGTCAAAAAATGGTATACTCAGTCCAATAAAATCATCGAATCAACCACCCTCCATTAGAAGAGATAAAAATTCCTCATTCAAACGAGATCGTCATTGCTTCCCCTTCCAAGCTAGAAATCGAAAAACCTCACCTTGCTCCCCTTAATAAAGATTTAGATAAGCTTATTGAGCGAAACAACTATACCAATAGATGTTATACACAATCTCTCAACAAATAGAAGAGTCGAAAGAAAGACTATATTCCCTGGACAAAATCCTCAAAAGGGCAGTACTGGTAGTATTAGCAGCACCCTTGAACCTAATCCTATCTTTAAACCTCCAGAGTTTTCAAAAGATAAATTTCCCAAACTTAGTAATGACTTTAAAGTCTCAGGTAAAATCATAGAACAAATAAATGAAAAGTTAGCCAAATTTAGCATCTCTAATAAAGAGAAAGAAAGTTTTAAAACTCTTACGGAAAAGAACACCTTGCTCAAACTTTCCAATGACCGATACCATAATTGAAAAAATTATTATAGAAGACCCTCCTTTCCAGACACCCAGTTTGAAGAAAATGCTTTCCTCTTAACCTCTTCCCATGAAGGAAGAAGCATAAAAGAATGGAATATTGACGGTCTGGCTGAACACCATATCTACAACAAACTCCATGAAATGGGCGTTGCCATAACAACTTACAAAATCAGAGGAGCATCTAATAAAGAAGCCGCAACCATGATTACTGCAGGCTTCAAAGGAATGCTTAGACATTGGTGGGATAATTATTTCTCAGATAATGTGAAAAGCATTATTTATAATGCCACTACAATAGAAACAATTGTAAAAATTGAAGGTGGAATAGAAACCTCAACCCAACAACCAAAAGAAGATGCTTGTGCTACTCTTCTTTACCATATAGCCAAGCATTTTGTAGGAGAACCCAAACTGTTTCAAGACAGGAGTCTAAAAATTCTTAACGATCTATCTTGCCCAAAGTTAACTGACTTTAAATGGTACAAAGATAATTTTCTAGTTAAAGTCATGATTAGACCTGACTTCAATAGTGATTTTTGGAAAGAATGCTTTATTAGCGGGCTACCTCCACTATTTGCTGATATGGTAAGAACCAAGATTAAGGATAGATGTGTAGGTAAGATACCATATAGTCAAATGACTTATGGTCATATTTCCAGTTTTATTAAAATCGTTCGCCTAGAGCTATGTACAAATATAAAACTTAAAAATCAACTCAAAAGAGATGAAAAATCTTCAAACAAGGAGTTAGGAAGTTTTTGTCAAGACTTTGGATTTACTAAAATGGAGCAACCTCCATCAAAATGAGATAGAAAATTATCAAAAAGATCTTCTCATAGAACTAGGAGAAAATCCTCTAATAAATATCTGAAAAATCGGCTAAAATAAAATTAAAAAAGAGAAGACCAGTTTCTAAAGAAGATATTTGTTGGAATTGTGGAGAAAAGGTCCATCGAGCTAACCAATGCAAATCTTCTAAGAAAAAGAAGAAAACTAATCTCTTAGGTCTTGACGAAGACACTAAGGAAAAACTCTTCTCTGTCCTTCAAGATAGCGAATCATCCCAATATAGTTCCTCAGAGGAAGACTTCAGCAACGAAGAAAATATCAACATCGCTTATGAAACTGATCAAAGTCAATCAGGAGAAGACTACTCTTGCAATTTTCTTTCTTGTAGTACTGTAGGTCTAAGGAGAGGAATGGAAGTAGTCGTCTTGCTTCTTTTCTTTGGATCCGCTTATGTCTCTACTTCGCTTGATTCTCATGCCAGTGGGTGGAATCCCCCGAGAAGAGTTAGAATGGCCGTTCCCGCCCTATCATCCCGTGTCTCAACCAACAACATTTTTTGTGATTGTATCAAAAATACTATCCAAGTAATCTCTGAAGATTCTAAAGAAGTCCTCTTTGACATCATAGATTATATTAAAGATGATGAGTCCAGAGCAAAGTTTCTTTTAGAATTAAAAAAAGATTGTCATTAATTCTAAGAGTGAAAGCCCTTCCAAGATCATTGAACCTTTTAGTATGAAAAATATCATGTCCCGATTTGAAAAGCCCCCTGAACATTCCATCGCTGAGTTAAGAGAAGAAGTTAATGTCCTCAAAAAAGAGGTTAAAGAAATCAAATCAAGACTTGGTAATGTAGAGTTGAATACTCTTGCTGACCAGGTTCTTAGAGATGTTTCTTTTAAAGAAGAAAAACAAAAATCTGTTTTCTTTAAAGATGACAATATAGTTGAACCCAATTTCCCTAGAGAAGAACAGGAATATGATGAACCACATCGGAAAAATAAATCAGTAATATCCACCATCAAATCTTTAAGTCAACATATTCCTATTAAAATGGTTATAGGAAAAAATCTTGTCCTTAACAAAGTGTCCCTTCTCGATAGCGGTGCATACCGTAACAATATCGTTAAAGGGTTAATTCCTTTAAAGTACTTAAAAAAAGTACTACCCATTTGTACTCCGCCACAAGTGAAATACTGAAAATTAATTATAAACTTTCTAAGGCCCATATTTGTAATAACAATATCTACTTTACGAATGACTTTGTAATTACGAAAAATATTAATGAAGATATTATTCTTGGGTTACCCTTTATTAATCAGTTAAAGCCTTATACCGATGATTTCGATGGTATTGATACAACCATACATGACCAAAAGGTTTTCTTCCCCTTTATAAGAACTCTTTCTCCTGAAGAAAGTATATTAATAAAAGAAAAAACAATTTTCAAGATAAATCGACTTGCTAGCCACATTTCCTTTTTAAAGGAAGAAATTAAAATTGAGAAAATTAAGCAAATTTTAAAAACCCCGTGTATGATCACTAAGATTAAAACCTTACAAGATACTTTTGAGAAAGAAATTTGCTCTGAATTTCCTAATGCATTTTGGGAAAGAAAAAAGCATTCAGTTAAACTTCCTTACATAACTGGCTTTAATAAGAAAAGCATCCCCACTACATCTAGGCCTATTCAGATGAACCACGAAATGATGAAAATCTGTAAAAAAGAAATAAATCATTTATTAGAAAATGATATTATTTGTCACTCTAACTCTCCTTGGAGTTGCTCAGCATTTTATGTCAATAACAATGCAGAAAAAGAAAGAGGAGCTCCCAGGTTAGTAATCAACTACAAACCTCTAAAATTGGTCCTTAAATGGATTTGACATCCGATTCCTAACAAAAGAGATCTCTTAAAAATAACTCATAAAGCAAATCTTTATAGTAAGTTTGATATGAAGTCTGGATTCAGGCATATCCAAATTACAAAAAAAGATAAATATAAAACAACATTCAATGTGCCTTTTGGACACTAAGAATGAAATGTTTTGCCTTTTGGTTTAAAAAATGCCCCTTCTGAATTTCAAAATTATATGAACCAGATTTTTAATCCCTTCAGCTACATGTCTATTACTCATATATATATGATGTGCTAATATTTTCCGAGGACATAGATTCTCACTTCAAGCATCTTAACATTTTCTTTAAAGTAATTAAAGCCAATGGACTAGTGATAAGTGCTAAAAAAATGAAAATTTTTCAAACTTCTATCAGATTTCTAGGACACGACCTTTATCATGGTAGTCACAAACCTATTTGTAGAGCCATAGATTTCTCCAGTAAATTTTTAGATGAAATTAAGGATAAACCCAACTTCAAAGGTTCTTAGGAAGCCCTAATTATGTAGCATATTCATCCCTAACATTAGAAAGGTCTGCGAACCTCACTACAAAAGACTCAGGAAAATTCTAGCACCTTGGAGTGAAGAACAAACTAATAGCGTAAAAAGGGTCAATGAATTAGTTCAAAAGCTTCCATGTTTAGGCATATCAAATCCCGAATCTTTCATGATAGTTGAAACCGATGCCTCAGATATAGGATATGGGGGCATTCTTAAACAAAAGATTAGTCAAGATAGTTGTGAACAACTAGTAAGATACACCTCCAGAGTTTGGAACTCAGCCTAGAAAAATTATAGTACTGTAAAAAAGGATGTACTCTCTATAGTGCTATGTATCACAAAATTTCAAGATGATTTAATCAATAAAGAATTTTTGCTTAGAGTAGATTGTAAATCTGCTAAAGAAATTTTGCAAAAGATGTGAAAAATCTTGTTTCAAAATAAATATTTGCTAGATGGCAAGCTCTCCTATCTAGCTTTGATTTTAAAATTAAATTTATCAAAGGAGAAAATAATTCTCTTCCAGATTTCCTAACAAGAGAATTCCTAATAGGGAATGAAGCCAGTAAGACCTAACTCCCCATTCAAAAGATCCAAAGAAGAAAGGCCCTCAACAAGGTCTTTTGCCACCGGCCTAGTCCAATTAAAGCCATCTTTTCCCCCTCTACCTTCTCCTCAACACTTAAGCAAATTTTTGATATTAGCCGATCTCCCAAAAATTGCAGGACCAGAAGCAGAGTCTAGTTCTTGAGATCGTTCTGTGAAACAGAACAAAAGAGCTATGAGATGAAGATCCCTGAATCCTTTGTACAAGCAGTGGATCCCAGAGTAACCATTCCAAAGGAACCAACGACGCCCACAAAAGACGAAATATTTGAATATGTAACTACCAAGGAGATTTCAATCTTGGCCCTGGATAAAGAATATGAAAATTGTAATGTAATGGATTTGGTTAAACCTTGCTACATCAAGAATAACTATGTGGGTAGCAAAGAATCACTATACACTAGATTGTTCTTTGAAGCAATCCTGAAAGACACCGATTCTATTAAAATAGAACACACCTACAGCGAGAAAAATCCAGAATTCATCAAGTACTCCAAATGCACTATCAAGAAGATCTTATCTCCATTTGAATGGCCCGTGGATCATTTGCTTACTCCTATACCTTTGAGTATGAATCATAAACCCCAGACTTACAACTGTATACTTATAAAGATGCCTGTTTAACTTCCTATATGTTAGACCCAGACACACATGGTTTATTAAATATTACCCTAAGCTAGTAACTACCATCATACCAAGGTGGTTTTATGAATGGTGGAAATGCTTTGGAGGAAGTCACGAAATTCTTCCTAAACAGTTCTTGCAATGGTTTGAAGACTTTCTAGTAAAGCAAGAGATATCAACGTTACCAATTCACATTAAGATGTGTAAATATTATATTCAAAACAGAATTTCTTATATTATTAGTTGGAATTTTGCAATAACAGGACTTGAGAGAATTAGTTATCTGTCCAAAGAAGTAAAGATCAAAGGATGGGTTCCAAAACCTAAAACAGTCAATCTCGGAAAACCAAGCACTAGCCCAGCTAAGTCTTCCAAAGAATAACTCAAAAGGAAGCTGAATCAAGCCTTACAAAATATTGATAATCAAGAAGAAACTGCAATAATGCAGCTTATCACTGAAGCAAACTTATCAGAAGAAAGCAACAATAGAGACATGTGTTCCCTTAAAGGGATGGCCCAGGCCTATCAAGATACCTATTATGAATAGGGAAATGACCTTTGGGAAAAGGAAGAGATTCAAAGAATCGAAATTTCCTTTTCGTAAAGGACACTCACTATTCCTAAAAGGAATCCATACAAGGCACTGATCCAAGGCTCACAAACCACTCAACATTACTGATGAAAGACCCACTCTACTTAAAGACTATGTGATCTTATCCTTAAACCATTCTAAGTGTCACGAAATCTCAGTCGTCCTATTGTAATTCCCGACTTTTCATATTGTAATTCTCCTTGTAATTCACCTATTTTCAATGCAAGCTTTTAAGCTGTTTTAAGTAAGCTTTCTCTAATTACTCTTATTTATCTTCATTAGATCTTTTGTAATCATTGATCCTATTTTATTCTTGAACAATGAAAATAAACAAGAGTAACGGCGAAAGCTTACTTAAAATAGCTTAAATGCTTGCATTGAAAATAGGTGAATTACAAGGAGAATTACAATATGAAAAGTAGGGAATTACAATAGGAGAGGGTCTGAAGGAAATAAGGGTTATTTTTTATTTTCCTTCTAGTGTACAAAAGAGGGTCTTATATAGATCCTAAAAGTAGACTAAATGCATTAGTACGTTCATTTGGTCGGCTGAGATTTTGCCGATGCTTAGGATGCTTTAAGGATAAGATCACATTGTATTTAAGTAGAGTGGGTCTTCCATCAATAATGTTGAGTGGTTTATGCGCTTTGGATCAGTGCCCTGTCTAGATTCCTTTTAGGAATAGTGAGTGTCCTTTACGAAAAGGAAATTCTGATTCTTTGAATCTCTTCCATTTCCCAAAGGTCATTTTCCTATTCATGATAGGTATCTTGATAGGCCTGGGCCATCCCTTTAAGGGAACACATGTCTCCATTGTTGCTTTCTTCTGATGAGTTGGCTTCAGTGATAAGCTGCATTATTGCAGTTTCTTCTTAATTATCAATATTTTGTAAGGCTTGCTTCACCTTCCTTTTGATTTCTACCTTAGAAGACTTAGCTGGTTGATGCTTGGTTTTCCGAGACTGACTATTTTGGATTTTTGAACCCATCCGTTGATCTTTACTTCTTTGAACAGATACCTAATTCTCTCAAGTTTTGTTATTGCAAAATTCCAACGAATATAAGAAATTCTTTTTTGAATATAATATTTACACATCTTAATGTGAATTGGTAATGTTGATATCTCTTTCTTTAGTTGAAAGTCTTCAAACCGTTGCAAAAACTGTTTAGGAAGGATTTCGTAATTTCCGAAGCATTTCCACCATTTATAAAACCACCTTGGTATGATGGTAGTTACTAGCTCAAGGCAATATTTAATAAACCATGTGTGGCCGGGTCTAACATATAGGAAGTTAAACCAGGCATCTTTATAAGTATACCAGTTATAAATCTGGGGTTTGTGATTTATACTCAAAGGTATGGGAGTAAGCAAATGATCCACGGGCCATTTAAATAGAGATAAGATCTTCTTGATAGTGCATTTGGAGTACTTGATGAATTCTGGATTTTTCTCGCTGTAGCTGTGTTCAATTTCAATAGAATCGGTGTCTATCAAGATTGCTTCAAAGAATAAGCTAGTGTACAGTGGTTCTTTGCTGTCCACATAGTTATTGTTGATGTAGCAAGGTTTAACCAAGTCCATTACCTTACATTTTTCATATTATCTATCCAGGGCCAAGATTGAAATCACCTTGGTAGTTACATATTCAAATGTTTCGTCTTTTGTGGGCGTCGTTGGTTCCTTTGGACTGGTTACTCTGGGAGCCACTGCTTGTACAAAAGATTCAGGGATCTTCATCTCATAACTCTTTTTGTTCTGTTTTACAGAACGATCTTGAGAACTAGACTCTGCTTCTGGTCCTGCAATTTTTGGGAGATCGGTTAATACCAAAAATTTGTTTAAGTGTTGAGGAGAAGGTAGAGGGGAAAAGATGGCCTTAGTTGGACTAGGGCGGTAGCAAAAGGCCTTCCTGAGGGACTTTCTTCTTTGGCTCCTTTGAATGGGGAGTTAGGTCTTACTGGCTTCATTCCATGTTAGGAATTCTCTGGTTAGGAAATCTTGAAGAGAATTGTTTTCTTCTTTGATAAATTCAATTTTAAAATCAAAGCTAGACAGGAGAGCTTGCCATCTAGAAAATATTTTTTTGAAACAAGATTTTTCACATCTTTTTGCAAAATTTCTTTAGCAGATTTACAATCTACTCTAAGCAAAAACTCTTTATTGATTAAATCATCTTGAAATTTTGTGATACATAGCACTATAGAGAGTACTTCCTTTTTTACACTACTATAATTTTTCTGGGCTGAGTTCCAAACTTCAGAGGTGAATCTTCTAGTTGTTCACAATTATCTTAACTAATCTTTTGTTTAAGAATGCCCCCATATCCTATATCTGAGGCATCGGTTTCAACTATCATGAAAGCTTTAGGATTTTCATTATTATCTTTTGTAAATCTTGATCCTATTTCACTTGGTATCAGAGCCATGATGGCAGTATACAATACTTAGTATGAGCAGCTAAGTATCTATACTGTTCGGAGCCTGTTTGTTTTACTTCTTTCTCACTATGATAATATTAGAATAAGAATATGTTATAATTCTGATTATTACTTTCCCTTATTATCTTGTTTTAGCTAACTTCTACTTTGTATGAGGTACTTATCTCTCTTTATGTGTGTAAGGTTTTTGAGTAATACCCGATTTAAGACGTTGGTCAGCCATAGAAAAGTCGTAGCCCAGGAGGGCGTGTTAGACTGATAGGTGGTCCCGTCGCTAAGATAACTCTGGGGTGAGAAGAGGTAAAGCCAAGAGGACATGTAGAAATCCCTAAACCTTTGATAATTAAGAAAAGTATTTCTCAAAATTATTTACATCTTTATTTTCTAATATTCTTATAGTTTGACAAAGTATAACTCAGGACTCTGGACAGTAATTCTCTTAATGAGTAGAAAAAATCTATAAATGGTGTTAACGTTACCTCTAGAGCAACCCAGATTGCTAAAACTGAGAATAGTTTGGAAAACTGGAGCATTCCTGAAGAACCTTTTCACAAAATCTACCAAACAGGTAGTTTCAGCTTTATTAAAAAGCATAATATTAAGATCTGTGAGTCTACTATAGCCATTAATAATTCCTTAGAAATTATTAAGTTGTTAAATGAACAAGATATAAGTCGATATAAAACTCAGAATTAACTATCTATATATAGGACTTGTTCAAGTTGCTATAAAACCCCTTTTTAGAAAAGGTTTAGATATTCCCATTTGTGCACTCCTTAGAGATGCATGATTCTTGAATTTCGAAGACTCTCTTCCAGGAGTAATTTAAAGTAACTTGACCGAAGGACCTATTTAGTTCAATTGCTATCCTAATTTCTCTGTAGATATCAATGATCCAAACATAATGGATACCTTGACTCTTAATGTAAAAACAAAAAACATGAATAGTAAAGTTGACATTAGAGTTAGGTGCCATTTACTGAGTCTTTTATAGACTCATGAGCACCACTCTAGCCCCAAAGGCTAAAATCGAGAGTGTCAAGGGTGTTACTATGCTAATAAAAGCTAACCAAGAGCATAGTACTATCTTTGTTCCTCGACTTCTCAAATGGAAGGATATCCTAGGAAGCACTAACTAGAATTTTGAGGCCGTTACCCAGCCTAGACCCTCTTTTTCTGAAAAAAGACAAATAGAAAGAGTAGTCCAAAACTCAAACGGCTCCATCGACCTTAAATTCCTTGACTACAAGTTGAGTCAAATATCAGAATCAACCTTAAAAACCCTGGAGGAATCTAGTAGTTATAGATCCAACAACTATAGATCCAACAACAATGACAAAAGGAAACTCAGAGGAGTTGACTTCTCTGGTGAAATCCCTAAAGTTTACTATCAACCTAGAGTCCATGAACCCAGTAGTCCTACAGACTCTGATATGGAACTGCCTAGACATTATACCGACCCAAGTTTAGGTGTCATCAAGGCAGAAGATAATTTCTCTCTTGACCTTAAAGCCCTCAAACTTCTTTGGACTGATCCAAAAAATAAGCTAATAGTCGAATGGTATGTCAAAACCTATTCCAAAAAACAGAAAGCTCTGTTTGGAAAGGAATGGATAGCTGATATGAAAAGAATTAAATGTGATATTAAATTCTTTAAATGGTTCAAAATCACTGGAAAAAAACAGCTAAAAAGCGAAAAACCTCACCTTTCTCCCTTTAATAAAGATTTGGATAAGCTTATTGAGCAAAACAACTATACCAATAGATTGTTATACACCGTCTCTCAACAAATAGAAGAGTCAAAAGAAAAGGCTATATTCCTTAGACAAAATCCTCAAAAGGCCAGTACTAGCAGTAAGAGCAGCACCCTTGAACCTAATCCTATCTTTAGACCTCCAGAGTTTTCAAAAGATAAATTTCCCAAACTTAGTAATGATTTTGAAGTCTCAGGTAAAATCATTGAACAGATAAATGAAAAGTTAGCCAAATTTAGCATTTCTAATAAAGAAAAAGAAAGTGTTAAAACTCTTACGGAAGAGAACACCTTGCTCAAACTTTCCACTGACCGACACCATAATTAGAAAAATTATTATAGGAGACCCTTCTTTCCAGCCACCTAGTTTGAAGAAAATGCTTTCCTCTCAACCTCTTACCATTAAGGAAGAAGCATAACAGAATGGAATATTGATGGTCTGGCTGAATACCATATCTACAACAAACTCCATTAAATGGACGTTGCCATAACAACTTACAAAATCAGAGGAGCATCTGATAAAGAAGCTGCAACCATGATTATTGCAGGCTTCACAGGAATGCTTAGACATTGGTGGGATAATTATTTCTCAGATAATGTCAAAAACACTATTTATAATGCCATTTTAATAGAAACAATTGTAAAAATTGAAGGTGGCACAGAAACCTTAACGCAACAACCAGAAGAAGATGCTTCTGCTACTCTTCTTTACCACATAGCCAAACATTTTGTAGGCGAACCCAAACTGTTTCAAGACAGGAGTCTAGAAATCCTTAACAATCTATCTTGCCCAAAGTTAACTGACTTTAAACAGTACAAAGATAATTTTCTAGTTAAAGTCATGATTAGACCTGACTGCGATAGTGACTTTTGGAAAGAACGCTTTATTAGCGGGCTACCTCCACTATTTGCTAGTAAGGTAAGAACCAAGATCAAGGATAGATGTGAAGGTAAGATATCATATAGTCAAATGACTTATGGTGATATTGCCAGTTTTATTAACACCGTTGGCCTAGAGCTATGTACAAATATAAAATTTAAAAATCAACTCAAAAGAGATGAAAAATCTTCAAACAAGGAGTTAAGAAGTTTTTGTCCAGACTTTGGATTTACTAAAACGGAGCCACTTCCATCAAAAAGAGATAGAAAATTATCGAAAAGATCCTCTCACAGAACTAGGAGAAAATCCTCTAACAAATATCCGAAAAAATCCGCTAAAAGAAAATTAATGAAGAGAAGACCAGCTTCTAAAGAAGATGTTTGTTGGAATTGTGGAAAAAGGGGGCCATTGAGCTAGTCAATGCAAATCTTCTAAGAAAAAGAAGAAAATTAATCTCTTAGGTCTTGACGAAGACACTAAAGAAAAACTCTTCTCTATCCTTCAAGATAGCGAATCTTCAGAATATACTTCCTCAGAGGAAGATTTCAGCGACGAAGAAAATAAGGGTTATTTTTGATCTGCCTTCTAGTGTACAGTGGTTCTTTGCTGTCCACATAGTTATTGTTGATGTAGCAAGGTTTAACCAAGTCCATTACCTTACAATTTTCATATTCTCTATCCAGGGCCAAGATTGAAATCACCTTGGTAGTTACATATTGAAATGTTTCGTCTTTTGTGGGCGTTGTTGGTGCCTTTGGAGTGGTTACTCTGGGATCCACTGCTTGTACAAAGGATTCAGGGATCTTCATCTCGTAACTCTTTTTGTTCTGTTTTTACAGAACGATCTTGAGAACTAGACTCTGCTTCTGGTCCTACAATTTTTGGGAGATCGGTTAATACCAAAAATTTGTTTAAGTGTTGAGGAGAAGGTAGAGGGGGAAAAGATGGCCTTAGTTAGAATAGGGCGGTAGCAAAAGGCCTTACTGAGGGCCTTTCTTCTTTGGCTCCTTTGAATGGGGAGTTAGGTCTTACTGGCTTCATTCCCTGTTAGGAATTCTCCGGTTAGGAAATCTTGAAGAGAATTGTTTTCTTCTTTGATAAATTCAATTTTAAAATCAAAGCTAGATAGGAGAGCTTGCCATCTAGAAAATATTTGTTTTGAAACAAGATTTTTCATATCTTTTTGCAAAATTTCTTTAGCAGATTTACAATCTACTCTAAGCAAAAACTCTTTATTGATTAAATCTACATAGCACTATATAGAGTACTTCCTTTTTTGTAGTACTATAATTTTTCTAGGCTGAGTTCCAAACTCCGGAGGTGAATCTTACTAGTTGTTCACAACTAGCTTGACTAATATGAGTTATCAGTTTCAGCTATCATGAAAGTTTCAGGATTTGATATACCTAAATATGGAAGGTTTTGAACTAATTCTTTGACTCTTTTTACGCTATTAGTTTGTTCTTCACTCCAAGGTGCTGAATTTTTCCAGAGTCTTTTATAGAGAGGTTCGTAGACCTGTCTAATGTTAAGGATGAAATCTGCTACATAATTAAGGCTTCCTAAGAACCTTTGAAGTTGGGTTTTATCCTTAATTTCATCTGAAAATTTACTGGAGAACTCTATGGTTCTACAAATAGGTTTGTGACTACCTTGATAAAGTCGTGTCCTAGAAATCTGATAGAAGTTTGGAAAAGTTTCATCTTTTTAGCACTTGTCAGTAGTCCATTGGCTTTAATTATTTTAAAGAAAGTGTTAAGATGCTTGAAGTGAGAATCTATGTCCTCAGAAAATATTAGTACATCATCTATGTAAACAATAGACATATAGCTGAAGGGATTAAAAATCTGGTTCATAATATTTTGAAATTCAGAAGGGCATTTTTTAAACCAAAAGGCAAAATATTTCATTCATAGTGTCCGAAAGGCACATTGACTGTTGTTTTATATTTATCTTTTTCTGTAATTTGGATTTGCCAGAATCCAGACTTCATATCAAACTTACTATAAAGATTTGCTTTGTAGGTTCTTTTTAAGAGACCCCCTTTGTTAGGAATTGGATGTCGAATCCATTTAAGGACCGAGTTTAGAGATTTGTAGTTGATTACTAACCTGGGAGCTCCTCTTTCCTTTTCTACGCTGTTATTGACATAAAATTCTGAGCAACTCCAAGGAGAGTTAGAGTGACAAATAATATCATTTTCTAATAAATGGTTTATTTTTTTTTTACAGATTTCCATCATTTCATGGTTCATCTGAATAGGCCTAGATTTAGTGGGGATATTTTTCTCATCTAAGCCAATTATGTAAAGAAGTTTGACTGAATGCTTTTTTCTTTCCCAAAATGCATTAGGAAATTCAGAGAAAATTTCTTTTTTAAAAGTATCTTGTAAGGTTTTAATCTTAGTGATCATACCCGAGGTTTTTAAAATTTGCTTAATTTTCTCAATTTTTATTTCCTTTTTTAAAAAGGAAATATGTCTAGAAAGTCGATTTATCTTGAAAATCATTTTTTCTTTTATTAATATACTTTCTTCAGGAGAAAAGGTTTTGGAACCCATCCTTTGATCTTTACTTCTTTAGACAGATACCTGATTCTCTCAAGTTCTGTTATTGCAAAATTCCATCTAATAATATAAGAATTTTTTTTCGAATATAATATTTACACATCTTAATGTGAATTGGTAACGTTGATATCTCTTGATTTAGTTGAAAGTCTTAAACCGTTGCAAAAACTGTTTAGGAAGGATTTCGTAATTCCCTCCAAAGCATTTCCACCATTCATAGAACCACCTTGGTATGATGGTAGTTACTAGCTCAGGGCAACATTTGATAAACCATGTGTGGCCGGGTCTAACCTATAGGAAGTTAAACCAGGCATCTTTATAAGTATACCAGTTGTAAATCTGGGGTTTGTGATTTATACTTAAACGTATGGGAGTAAACAAATGATCCACGGGCCATTCAAATGGAGATAAGATCTTCTTGATAGTGCATCTGGAGTACTGAATGAATTCTTGATTTTTCTTGCTATACTTAGCCATATTTCATTTTCATATCATACAAGACATTCCCCAATACGCTTTCATACACTTAGACAAATATTTCACCCAATTCAAGTGTCCCAAACTCACTCCGGGTCTCAAGAAACCCATTCAAGCTTCAAACTCTCATTCAAATCTAAGTCAAGCTTATTTATGTGGTTTAAGAACATTGTGAGTCCCCTACATCAAGCCAAGTTCAATAGAATTTCCGTTGGCTAAGTTTTGCACAAGTATCGGTGGGAGGGACAATTTTAAAGGGGCATATCTCTAGGCACGCAAAGAACTGGATGATCCACAACCTACCAAATCGAATCTCTTTGAGTTAGCTTTCCAACGAGTTCAAATGAAGAAGTTATGCCCGTTTTGTAGAACTTGTATATGTAGGGTTATATAGGGTTTTTTGATAAATTCCACCTCATTAATGACATTCTGTAAATTTAGCCATTTCTATTAGTATTTTGGGAATTCCTATGCTATCTTAACACCTCTTACAGACCTAACCCTATTCCTAAAGATCAAATTCACTCCTTCCAATTGGAATACACTTCAAATTCTCTCAAGAGCCTCTATCAAAACCCCAATACAAATTCAAGAAAACTCAAGAGCAAGCTTTGGATTCCAAGACCCACTTCCAAACTTCAAATTTTTCACAACTTAATTTCAAGAAATTCAAGGTCTAAGTTAGGTGGGTTTCATTCATGGGTACCTTTCATCCATGGAGCCCAATCTTCAATTTCTTTGAAAATTATATATTTCCAAGTTGTGTTGCTTATGGGTATTATTCATTAAAGATTATGATCATATACTACATTGGGATTTTATGAAAGTTTGGTTGAAATACATGATTACTCATTTTTAAGCCTATACCATGACATGATTTACCTATTATGATTATGCATGTTTTAAGCTATAGACCTGTGATCTCTCTTTATATTTGATGAGGATTTTCAATGTATTTTGCAAGATTGTTATACTAAGTATTGGTGGGTTGTTTTACTTTAAGTTTTCTCGCATAATTTTGCTCTTGAATTACATGATTTTATACTAGCACTATACACCCGCTAAGTGTTTGATAAAATATCCGATTATGATTTCTTAAGGTATTGATGGTCCAATGCATGTCTTATGAGTTGATTGACTATATAATGATGAAATAATGATGGAATAATGATGGAATGATGATGAAGTGATGATGGAATGATGATGAAAAGGAATGTATGTGTATGATAATGAAACGAGTGTGTGTGTGTATATATGTATATGTGATATTATCTCTCTATAATGTTGGGAATGACCAAGCCTAGCTCGGGGGGTTGTAGGCCCGAGTAACCTATCGAGAGTTTGGTACCTTGGTCGCCTAGCTTGGGGGGTGGTAGGCCCAGGTAACCTTGTTGGGGCTTGGTACCCATCAACCTTGATGGGGGGTTTGTACTCTGTCAACCTTTATTGGGTGGGGGGGTTTGTACTCCATCAACCTCGGTGGGGGGTTTGTACTCCATCAACCTCATAAAGGGTTTTGTACCTCGTGTGCCTATCCAAGGGGGTGGTAGGAGTTGGCTTGCAGTATAATAGTCACTCCTTATACTCGTAATATGTTCTATATAAGCATGGTTTTACTTTAAGCATCATTCATACATCTCATATTGTTAGTATGTTATTCATTGCTTATGATTATGCATTTTGCTTATGATGCCTATCTATTGTTGCATTGCATCCTATATACTTAGTACATTCAAACATATTAACGCATACTCTATGCCTACATGATATCACCATATAGGAACCAAAGTTCCCATTGATTCTTCTCGTGGCTAGACGGATTGTTCAAGTTAGCTTATGGTGAGTTCTCAAGTCTGGGGACAATATCCATCTTCTCTCAAGCTTTTGTTTAGACTATGTCTTTTATGTTTGGTTTACCTATTATTATTATCATGAGGGTGAGCCCGATTGCTTGTCTTGGTCCCTGCTCTTATCTATGTAGTAGAGGTGTTGTTGGACACAATATGTATCTATGGTATGATCTTTGACTCTCTTGTTTCTTGATGTTTATGATATGGATGTTCACCCTTAGTCCCATTTCCCCTTGGTTATGCTAATCTCTTATTGTTATTTTACTTATTTCCGCAATCAAGGATGTGTGATGATATACTATGAGGCTTGTTTGGAGTTCCTTCGGGTCCCCCATTCGCCAGTCACGTCTAGGCCCTAGGCTTGGGTCGTGACAATGTCCCTTGATCACCTTGTTGGGGGTGACATACCCAATCACCTTGTTGAGGGGTTAGTACCTCGATCACCTTGTTGGAGGGGGATATTCCGAATCACCTTGTTGGGGGGTAAGTAACTCAATTAACTTGTCAGGGGGTGACATGTCCAATCACCACGTTGAGGGGTGAGTACCTCAATCACCTTATAAGGGGCTGACATGCCTTGGATTCCAAGTAGTATTTTTCTTGGTCTATGTTGATTATAGTCTCTACCCACATGTGATATGTACTATGCAAGTTATATGATTTACAAGCATGTTTTACTTCAAGCACTAATCATGCATACCATATTGATATTATACTTATCCATTGCTTATGATTATGTAGTTTGACTATAATAGCTTAAGCCTTGTTACATTGCATACTACATACTTAGTATATTCAAACGTACTAAACCATACTCTATGCCTACATGATATTACCATGTAGGGATCGGAGCACCTCTCGATCATCCTCTACGTGGCAAGTTTTGTACTTCAGAAGAGAAGATTTGGTGAGTCCTCAAGTTCGAGGAAGCTATCTATGTTACTCTTGCTATTTGATATTTCTTTATGTCGAACACTTGATATTGATGTGCTATCAAAACACAACACATTTGATGCCTAAAACAAGGAATTTTTCAAGTTCTTAATGCGACTTTTTATGGTTCTTATGAATATTTGTGTTAGTTGTGCAGAAAGTACAAGTAGGAATGATTTTGGGAAGAAAAGTTTAATCAAGTCAGGTCCTAACGAGCCACCCTATGAGTCGTAGCTCATGCTACGAGTCATAGAATGCCCTTCGTAACAAGTTCTAGAGAGAAAAACAAAAAATTTGAGAAGTAAATATCAACCATATGAGGCCACCGTAAGAGTCATAGGTCACTCTATGACTCGTATAGGTGGAGGTCGTAGCAAATTCTAGAGAATTCAAGAATTGGACCAAGAACTGCAGGCCTAGTCTGCGAGAGGAGCATACAAATCGTAGTCCAAGCTACGACTCGTAACAGAGGGTTGTAACAGTCAAATCCAAAATTCTGGTGCTGACTACAAAACCCTGATTACTAATCGTAGGTCACCGTATGAGTCATATCTGCAAGACGTAATTACTACCAGCTGTATTTTCTATTTAATTTTTAGTGTAATTTTATAAATAGTATAAATAGTTAATTTAAGGGTTTTAGAAGGAGTCCTTGAACATTTTTCAGATTCCACAACTTTGAATATTCTCTATTGAATATTCTAAGAACATTTTTTAGGATTTAGTGTAGATTTTCATTTTTATTTTGAAGATCCATTTTGGGGGACTGAAAAACCACATTGTACTCATCCTACATTAATCCAAGCTTGTGGTTTTCGACTTGAGGGTGTATTTTTTCTTCATTATTTTGGGTAATCTCTCAACTATGTCTCTCTTATTCATTGTTGTTGATTTTGCCTTAGCCATGAGTAGCTAAGCACCCACAACATGGGGTTGTGGGAACCATGAGTAGTTGATTTGAAATAACGTAGACTTTGTGCATTTCTTTAGTTGGGTTTTTGCATGTATTGCTTATTTCCCTTCGCTTTGACAACTGGCGGTGGCCAACACCAAACCCTGCCTACTATCACGATCCTGACCAAGGTAGTGATGAATAGGAAAAGGGAAGTAGATGAAAGGATTCGATTGATGTGTTCTTGTTTGATCAACCAAACCTAACCAAGGGGAGGTTGACTGGGACAACGGGTAAAAGTTAGTTGGCACACCATGGTTGCTGACCAAACGCCATGTTGAAATTCGACCTTCACCTTCACAAAAGGGCTGAAGAACCTAAGTTATCGTCCTGCATGCGAATTCCTAATTAAAGTCATGTTGTCTAGGGTAATTGAGTCAATGAATCTTGGGGAACACAATTCCTAAGTTGTCCCTAAATTTGATTATCTTCTTGCATAATTAGTGTTGTGTTTGTTTTTGTTCTTCTATTTGAACCCTCCCCCCCTTTTAGAGAACATAGTAACCACCACTTGAAATTATTGATAGTGGGTCAACATAGTCAATCCCCATATTCCTTGTGGATTCAATCCTTTCCTCTAGTTAGGTTTATACTTGACTGCGTCCGCTTAATTGTTTGAGCATGAACATAAAAAATTATGGTGCTGTTGTCGGAGAATACTGCTAGGTTCTTGAATTGATTTCACCATTGGTTAATTCAAGTATTAGTTTCTATATTTTCTTGTACTTTACTTTTATTTCTATTTTGTTGCTTAGTTTTATTTATAGGTTGATTAGTCAAATGATGGAACAAAAGCTCTACATCACAAGTGATTTACTGGAATCCTTGCAAAGACATGTCCTATTCTATAGGCAAGAGTCTGAAGACCCATACACCCACCTCCAACATTTTGCTCAAACATTGAGAGGGGTCTTGGGATGCCATGGCTCTTCAGACCTTCCCCATGACTCTTAGGGGTGAAGCTGCGGAGTGGTGGTCTATCCTCCTACCAGATGTTTGTTCTAACTGGGGAAAAGTGCAAAGGGTTTTCCTCATGAACTTTTACAATGAACCTGACAAGAAAATTAGTGGACTCGATTGTTAACTTTATGGGGGTTTCGGGAGAATATTTGGGTGCAACTTGGGAAAGCTATTAAGAATGCTTGACGAAGAAGCAAAGCTATGGTCTAAAAGATGATGTGTTAGTGGCAAGTTTCTATCAATCACTGAGCTCCGAACAACAACTACAAGCTAATGCTTCATTTAGAGAAGATTGCTGGGCATTCCTGAGACAACCATTTAGTGAGGTTATTGAGTACATGGGAAAATTATATGCCATCACCCAAGTTTACCAGCCACTTCAAGAACAACCAGTGGCGTCCACTAGTGTGTCAAGGGGAAGCTCAAGTGCTACAAGAAAGGAGGGTGTGACCAATTGGCTCAGGCTACCACATCAACAATGTATCACCAATAAATTCTCAAGGATTGAGCATATGCTTGAACAGTTGCTTACAAAAACCAATGAGCAAGAAGAGGTGATGCAATAGATAAATTTTGATGTCATCAAGGCAAACTACAAAGTAGATCAATAAATGATGTCTATACAAAGACTTGATGATAGGGTTGAGTAACTTCCCACACGGTTAGAATTTGTACAAAGGGATCAGAGGAGATATCATAGAAGTGATGATAAGAACCCATTGACCCATGAAGAATTCTGAGTACTCATGATGACAAAGTCATGCCGCAATACTAAATTAGACGCTCCTTGGGAGGCAACCCAGGGTATGCCCCTTGTTTCTCTTATTATTGATTTATGTTTGCTTTGAGGACAAAGTATCTTCTTTTTGTGGGGCATGGGAAGCTATGGATTATGGTGAAGTTTGAGTAGCCTTGAGTCCATAACTTCTCCTTTTTTTGGTCCCAAGATTTTCTTGCCATGTTTCTTTTTCCTTGTGGATGTTTCTAATTTTTGTTGAATCGACATGTTTAAGTAGTGCAAATAATTTGTTGATATGTAGTAATCATTATCTTTTTTGCATATATAGAATTTTAAAGTGTTTTATGAATATTTTGAAAATTGAGTACCCTAATTTTTTTTTTAAGATTGTTGGTTATCATTGCAATTTTTTTTAAGGTTGTTGGTTATCATGCAATCTTGCATATGTTTATTTGGCAATTTTTGTTCAGATAAGGAGAAGGCAAGTTGATGCTTGAAGCATGACCTGTGAGTCTATGTTGATTGTATATGCAATGCCACATGTGTGTAAGCTTATTTTATCGTATTCATGCATTGTGTATTTACTCAGAACTTGCCTTGCTACTCTAAAATTGGACTAGAGAGGTGGTTGATTGGGAAAGGAAGCCATTGTTCTTTTAGTGAGTTCACTTTTACCTAAATGATCTACCAAATGTGATAGTTGATCCCTTGTTCCAAATGTTTGAGCTTTTTCTATACCTGTTCTTCCTTGACACCTAGCTAGCCTAGCCTTGTTTTATCTTGTTTTATGAAACATCTTGATATTGGCCCTGGTCTATCCTTGAACATGTGAACCCTGATTGAGGCTAAAAGCCTAAGTTGAGGGTGGCTACAAGTAGTAGCCCTGGTTTAGGGAATAGATATTGTGTGCTTCACATCAGGCTAAAAGCCTAAGTTGAGGGTGGCTTTTATTGTGGTAAAGTAAGGAAAATGAGGTGGTTCGTTAAGAAAGAAAGGAAGAAAAGAAAAATCATGTGATGGGTGAGAAAAAGAAAAGAAAAGTTGCCTTGGATTAAAGAGGAATAGCAAAACAATTTTAGAAATATCTAAAAAAGGAAAAGAAAGCCTCCGAAAAAGCTTGAAAAGGAAGAGTGAGGGAGGATATAGAGAATAATGGTTGAGTTATGGAGGTAAGAGTGTTGAAAAATGTGGTTCAAGGATAGCTTTTAGTCACTACCTGCGTAAAATGTCATACCAAAGCCCTATGAGCCTACATTACAAAGCTATTAAGTCCTAAAATGAGCCAAATTCAATTAGCCAACAGTTCAAAGTTTGAGTATAGGGGAAAGCCTATAGTGTTAGTAATCATGCATGAATTTCATTTGTGAGAGTGAGAGTTCTTGCACAATCCCTGAACCTTGATTGCTTTTTAAGTGAAACATAGGGACTTCTTTTCTGTGAGGCATTTGTATTGCATGATTGACATATGACCCGTTTAGTGATTGTGGATTATTGATACTCCTTCACTTGTCATAGTTGGATTGTCAGATACATCATTGTGTTTTAGTTTTCTTGGTAGCTTTGCAATCAGTTTTTGAAATGAGAGTTGGGTACCTGAATTTGAGTTAAGCGATATATATACCATTAGAATAATTGCTATGTGTTTCTCATTGTCTACTTAGATCGAGTCGTCGGTTGAGGACAAGAAACAGTTTTAAGTTGAAGGTGTTGATGTTCTGCCGAAATACAACACATTTGATGCCTAAAACAAGGAATTTTGCAAATTCTTAATGTGACTTTTTATTTTTTTTATGAATTTTTGTGTTAGTTGTGCAGAAAATACAGGCGGGCATGATTTTGGGAAGAAAAGTGCAGATTTTGATCAAGTTAGGTCCTACGAGCCACCCTACAAGTCATATCTTATGAGTCGTAGGATGCCCTTCGCAGCAAGTTCTCGAGAGCAAAATAAAAAATTTGAGAAGTGAAGATCAACTATACAAGTCCACCTTACGAGTCGTAGGTCTCTCTATGACTCGTATAGGTGGGGATCATAGCAAATTCCAGAGAGTTCAAGAAATTGGACCAAGAATTGTAGGTCTAGACTATAAGAGGAGCATATGAGTCATAACACATGCTACGAATCGTAACATAGGGTCGTAGCAGTCAAGTCCAAAATGCAGTGCTGACTACAAAACCCCAATTACGACTTGTAGGTAACTCTATGAGTCGTATCTCTGAGACGTAATTGCTGCCAACTGTATTTTCTATTTAATTTTTAGCGTATTTTGTAAATAGTATAAATAGTTAATGTTAGGGTTTTAGAAGGAGACTTTGAACATTTTTCAGATTCCATAACTTTAAATATTGTCTATTGAATATTCTAAGAACATTTGTAGTGTTTAGTGTAGATTTCCATTTTTATTTTGAAGACCCATTTTGGGGTATTGAAAAATCACATTATACTCATCCTCCATTAATCCAAGCTTATGGTTTTCAACTTGAAGGTCTAGTTGATCTTTATTGTTTTGGGTAATCGCTCACCTATCTCTCTTATTCATTGTTGTTGATTTTGCCTTAGCCATGAGTAGCTAAGCACCCACAACTTGGGGTTGTGGGAACCATGAGTAGTTGACATGAAATAACCTAGACTTTATCCATTTCTTTTGTTGCATTTTTTCATGTATTGTTTATTTCCCTTCGCTTTGATTGTTGTTTGGTGGTGGCCAACACCAAACCCCATCTACAATCACGATCCCAACCAAAGTAGTGACGAATAGGAAAAGGGAAGTAGATGAAAGGATTCGATTGATGTGTTCTCGTCTAATCAACCAAACTTGATCAAGGGGAGGTTGACTGGGACAATGAGTAACAGTTAGTTGGCACACCATGGTTGCTGACCAAGCGCTATGGTGAAATTCGACATTCACCTCCACAAGAGGGCTAGAAGAACCTAAGTTACCATCCTGCATGTGAATTCCTAATTAAAGTCATGTTGTCTAGGGTAATTGAGTCAATGAATCATGGGAAAATAATTCTCAAGTTGTCCATCGATTTGATTGTCTTCTTGCATAATTAGTGTAGTGTTTGTTTTTGTTCTTCTATTTGAATCATAAACCCGCCCCCCATTTTAGATAACATAGTGATCGACACTTGAAATGATTCACAATGATTCCCTGTGGACTCGACCCTAACCTCCGGCTAGGTTTATACTTGACTGTGAATGCTTTACTGTTGGATCATGAATGTCAGATACTATGAGGGTGAGCCCGGAAAATGTCTTGGCCCCCACTCCATTTCATGTTAGAGGTTTTGTTAGATAATTGATATACTTTTGCTATGAGCTCGACTCTTTTATGATTTTATAAATATCAAGACTTCCCTTAGTCCCGCTTCCCTTATTTATACCTCTTGTGTTGTTTATTTTACTTTCGCGACTAAGGAAGTGTGAACAATATGTTATGAGGCTTTTTTGGAGTCCCTTTGGGTTCTCATTTTTCGTGTCACGTCTAGGCCCTAGGCTTGGGTTGTGACAAAGAAGCCAGGTGGAAAAATCTTCTCCAACTTTGTAGTAATAACAAGAATGTTTTCCTCCATCCCATCTAAACTACTTTCAAGCAATGTTCCAGAACATAAATCATTAAAGAAAAGACTTATCTCTGCGACTGGCTTCCATATCCTCTCAGGAAGGTGGCTAAAAGCAGTAGGACATAAAGTTCCCATGAATACATGATAATAATGACTTTTCATACCTATCAACTTCTCTTCATTCAAGTCTGCCCGCTTGCCCAAATTTGAAGCATATCCTTCCGGAATTCTCAAATTTTTAACCCACTCACATATTTCACGTTTCTCATCCATGGTGAATGAAAAATTGGCTTTAGGCTTTACAATTTTTTCATTTGTTAGTTCCTGCAGCCACAATACTTTTCTCCTACAATATTTCTTTAAGTCCATTCTAGCTCTTAGGTTGTCTTTTGTCTTGCCTTTAACATCTACATTGTGTTGAATAGGTTGTCAAAATAATTTTTTTCAATATGCATCACATCAAGATTATGTCTTTGAGAATATGCTTTGTTTGGTCCAATTATGTTCAACACCGTATCCAGGAAGTCTATAAGGTGGAACCTTTGTAACTTTAGGCAATTGAGAAACTCCTCCCAAATTTGATGCCCTGTCAGTGATGGGGGTGGAGGATCAATTTCAATCCTGTTTTTTCTGAATGCATGCTTCATCTTTTTGAACTCGTGGTCCATTGGCAAGAATTGACGATGACAATCAAATGATGAATTTTTTCTTCCATGATTTAGGGTGAAGTCTTACTATGTTCTATGCAATGAGGACAAGCAATCTTTCTAGCAGTCATCCGACCAGACAACATACCATATGCAAGAAAATTATTAATAGTCTACATTAAACAAGCACACATAACAAAATTCTGTTTAGTTGATATGTCATAAGTCAGTACACCTTCAAACCATAATTGCTTAAGCTCATCTATCAATTGTTGGAGAAAGATATCAATTGACCTTTTTGGGTTATGAGGACCCGGAATAACACAACTTAAAAATATGAATGGACTGGTCATACACATTTCAGGAGGAAGATTATATGGAGTGAGAAATACGGGCCAACAAGAATAAGGCGTGGAAGAATTTGAGAATGGTGTGAAACGATCTGCACACTGCCCTAATCGTACATTTCTAGGCTCTCTCGCAAAGTCAGGATATACATTATCAAAATCCTTCCACACTTCTCTGTCAGATGGATGAGACAACACACCCGACGACCTTCTATATTAATAGTGCATCTCATAAGTGGGGTAGACCTTATCGATTCATACAATCTCTCCAGTCTAGGAATAAGAGGTAAATAATGCATCACCTTAATTGGAACCATCTTTCTAGCTGGAGTCCTCTTATAACGAGCATGACCGCAAAACTTACAAATTTCCAAGTCACTATCATTGTTATAGTATAACATGCAGCCATTAACACAACGATTATTTCTATCCTATGTCAATCCTACCTTTGAAACTAGTTGCTTTGCCTGATAGAACTTCTTAGGTATGTTAAACTCAGGATTAACCAACTTACCCAAAAGATCGACCATTGAGTCAATAGCCGCATTAGGAACATTCCAATTCGATTTAACGTTTATTAATCTAATGGCAACAAACAAAGCAAAATGTGGACTCCCCTCATATAATGGTCGACTAGCCTCTTCTAATTCTTCATAGAAGCATCTTGATTCTTCATTTGGAGTTTCATTGAAAAATTGTTCAAGTTCTAGCACCCCTTGAACTCCGAAAGCATCATTAGTAATTTGATGAACGCTATGATGCTCAAACGTATCATGTTGAATATTATCATGTTCAAATCTATTTTGACCTTGTGCTATAATTATATTATATTCATCCATGGGCATCGAATTGTAAAACACACCATTCAGTCCATCTATTTCTCCATGATCCATCCATACAAAATATGTAGGCTTAAATCCATTATGATACAAATGCACCATAACTTCATCTGAACTAAAAAATTTTAGGAACTTACATTAATTGACTTCTCTTAAAAAGATAAAGTGTCATTGCATGATCAATAAAACTTCCAACACCGTAAAAGAATGAAGATTTCAACCCACTACTGTTTTCATAATACATATCATACATCATAAATGGTGATCCATCTACAAAATATTCACAACCTTATTAATTAGTTCAAATATGTTCTAAAGTATCCTAATTAAAGTTTAAGTGCTAAATTATATTTTAAGTTAAAAATAACACTAAACTGTAACTTATGACATTTCTTAAAGTATCAACAATTTGTAAATACTTGAATATAATCCTAGAATTAAAGTTTCAAATTACAAGTATAATTAAAGTTTAAGTATTTAAAAGTTAAGGATTTATACAAATTTGAATTAATTTATAAGAACTTAATTTTAAAATTCGAAAGTTCAACTTAATTCTAATAGCTTAACCAAATCAAAGCAAAAGTGCAAAATTAATTTCAATATTTAAACCAAATTAGAGCTAAAGTGCGAATTAATTCCAACAACAATCACAATATGACCAAAAAAAAAAAAAAGATAAGTACCAACACTAGATGGATACAAATTGAATTTGCAAGAAAATCATTTTTTCATCAATAGGATCAACTAATGTTGTCGCTTATGCCAAACAATCACAATATGACCAAAAAAATAAGATAAGTGTCAACACTAGATGGACACAAATCGATTTTGCAAGAAAATCAACTTTGTCATCAATAGGATCAACTAGTGTTATCACTTATGCGAAACAATCACAATATGACAAAAAAAAGAGGTGAGTGTCAACACTAGATGGACACAAATCGATTTTGCAAGAACATCAAATTTATCATCAATAGGATCAATTAGTATTGTCACTTATGCGAAAAATCACAACATGAGAAAAAAAGATAAGTGTCAATAGTAGATGAACAAAAATCGATTTTGCAAGAAAATTAATTTTGTCATCAATAGGATCAACTAGTGTTGTCACTTATGCCAAACAATTACAAAATGATTAAGAAAAATATAAGTATCAACACTAGATGAACACAAATTGATTTTGCAAGAAAATCAATTTTGTCATCAGTAGGATCAACTAGTATTGTCACTTATGCCAAACAATGTCAACACTAGATGGACACAAATCGATTTTACAAGAAAATTAATTTTGTCATCAATAGGATCAATTAGTATTGTCAATTATGCCAACAAGCTCATTATCACTATAGCAATACTCTAAATGTCACACCCGGGAGGGCACCCTATATGTGACTAGCACCCAGAGATTTTTGCTAGCCCCCAAGCGGATCACCTAGTCTCATTTTGCTTTGTTCAGTCAATTCAATAGCGAAAGTAAAATAGAGTAATAGTTCCAATAATCTATCTGTGGGCTCAAACTATCCACTTGATCTATCATGAATGGAATATAATAATAAAAGATTGTCTCGATATAAATAAGAGTAGGGAAAGACCCCTCAATATCTACTATCAACATCTATGTCTATGAAGCGTCTATACTACTATCTGAGATGGTACCATGATAGTCCATGGTTACCGAAATCAAGTAGAAAGACTATCAAATCTAAAGAAAATAACCATCCTTCGAATGCAGGGGAGGACTTACCACTGTCAGGAATCCAGAAAGCTCTGAACCTCAATGATTAGGGTGCTGAAGTCCTCTGTCTATAGAATCTGCATCATAAAATGATGCAGCGTCAAAGGGGCATTAGTACGTGGAATGTAATGTATATAAAATGGGCTAAAGTAAATAGAAAAATATAACAATCACCCATGAATCACTTTTTCTCACCTCAGTGTAAAGGACAGGACTCTGTTACCTCACTATCCATCAAACATTAAATAATCACATCACACGAAGTTCTATCACCATGAAACCTATCTGGGAGTTTCTACAATCGACAACTAATACCTATGAGCCAGTAGTGATACAATGATGAGATGTCATTGCCACATCCGTCCAGTACCTTGCAAAGTAAAGGATGAGTCTCTCAGGGATCCTAAAGAAGTTTGTCAAGTCCTCTGCGGGACAAAGGAACATCCGTTTTCACAGTCCAATCCTCTCCTACACTAGCCACATAGTTAATGAGTATGAGTGGGACTCACTTTTACCCATTTTAGTGCTAATACTACCACCAGGACTCAATGTGCTTATAAGTCTATCAACCCATCAAGAACTTCCATCACTCAACCCCTACAGGCAAAACCACTCACCCCAACTCATCATCTATCAATTCAATGGGAAAGACTATCCTTCAAGTTAGGAATGAATACTCATTCAACTCTATCAACACTATTTTCCAGATACTAATTCATCCACACACTCATCTCAGGACTTAGACTCAATCAAACATCACATTCAGATAATCAAGGCTCTAGGCATCCCCCTAAGTTCATTATTAACGTCTTTACGGAGAGAATTTATAAGGGGTCAAATCATAATCTCATAATAATGCATGTATATAGTAAATTTGAAACATGATGATCATCAATTTAAGATATGAAATATAATTTAAAGATAACATTCAGAAGTAAAGATAATATTCAAGAAATACTGATAATATTACAGAAATTCTCAAGAAATCACTATTCAAGATTCTAAAGGATTAATTTACATCTAACTTTACATTGGGCACATGGAAGAACAATTCCATGCTTTTGGGTAGCCTTTACATACTTGGAGTGAAGAATCTATACGTTTTCTCCAAAGAATTGGAACTTCAAAAGAAACCCTCAGCTCTCTTGATCTTCTCCTCTCTCAGAATTTCCATAAAAGACTTAGAAAAATTATGAGTTTTAAATCCTTATGATACGAAATAATCTTTAAAATAAGTTTTGGGGGTATTAAAATATATTGGGAAAGAAAAAATTGGCCTTCCTGAATTAAAAGAAAAGAAATAATTTTTTGGGATATAGGTGTGTGTCGCGGAGGGGGCGTGCACTAGTGTTTTTGGTAAATTTTTTCGAAAAATAGATTCTCGTAGAAAAACAACCATTTTTAAAAACTACAAGTATAACTCTACGCCCCTGGTGCATCGCGGAGGGGCGCGAAGAAGCTATTATTTTCGCACTTCAAGTGTAATTTCATAATTCGACCCAGTTTGTTTTAAATCGGGTAGAGACCATTTTCTGACTTGATTTTCTACGCTTATTGCAAATCTGATCTCGGATTTTCCATCAGAGCTTCAAAAGATGTGTTGTGTGTACGATGTACTTTAGGGGCATTTTGGTAATTTTATATGGTATTACATCATCTCCTCATTTGGAATCGTTCGTCCTCGAATGATGAGTAAAGATCAGATGGGAATCGGAATAACCCCAAAACTCATCTCATTCCTCACTCGGGACCGCTCGAACTCTCCCTATCCATCGTCTATCTATCTCTATCTTAGACTCGGGAATGGAATAAAGCAAGCATCAACTTAATGAAAAGAAACATTCGAAAATGTTAAGGATAAGAATATTTTACCTTTAACACATCCTCACTTGGCACGACTAGATGCGGATATTTGAGTTTCATCACTTCCTTAGCTTCCCACGTAGCTTCCTCAACAAATTGATTCCTCCATAAGACTTTAACAGAGGCTATCTCTTTATTCCTCAGCTTACGAACTTGTCGGTCAAGGATTTGGACTGGAATTTACTCGTATGATAAGCTATCCTTCACACCCATACTCTCCACAGGAATCGCTAGGGATGGATCTCCCAAACACTTCTTTACCATAGATACATGAAACACTGGGTGAACTCCATCTAGCTCGGAAGGCAAGTCTAACTCGTAAGCAACTTTCCCAATCCTTATTACAATCTGGAATGGCGTAATATAATAGGGACTTAGCTTCCCCTTCTTACTAAATCTCATGAAACCCTTCATGGGTGACATCTTCAAGTACACTCAATCATCTACCTCAAACTCCAAGTCTCTTCTTCTCACGTTCGTATATGACTTCTGGCGAATTTAGGTTGTCTTCAACCTTTCCCTAATGACTTTCACTTTCTCCATAAACTGGTGTACGATATTAGGCCCAATCAACTCAGCTTCCCCTACCACAAACCAGCCAATCGATGAGCTACATCTCCTCCCTATAATGCCTTATACGGAGCCATCTGAATGCTGGCATAATAGCTATTATTGTACGTGAACTCAATCAACGGTAGATGATCATCCCAATTTCCTTTGAAATCAACAACACATGATCTCAACATATCCTCCAAAGTCTGAATAGTATGCTATACCTTCCCATCTATCTGAGGCTGAAAGGCGGTGCTCAAATTCACCTTCGTACCCAATCCCTTTTGGAAAGATCTCCAAAATATGGAGGTGAATTGAGCTCCTCTATCTGAGATGATAGACAAGGGAACCCCATGTAGCCTCACAATCTCAAGAATGTATAGTTGGGCATACTCCTCAGCCGTATAAGTTGTCTTAACCGCCAAGTCCTAACCAGTAGAAAGTGAGCCGATTTCGTCATCCTATCAACCACGACCCAAATGGAATCAAAACTTTTTCTAGTCTTGGGAAACCTGAACACACAATCCATATTAATCACCCCCCACTTCCAAGTGGGAATCTCTATGTCTTGGATTAGGCCACCCGACCTTTAATGTTTGTCTTTAACTTGGTGACAACTATGACAATCGAAAAAGAATTTGGCTATGTCCCTCTTTATGCCTCCCAACTAATACACATCTCTCAAGTCTCTATACATTTTGGTGGAGATGGGGTGGATAGAATAAGAAGAATTATGGACCTCATCAAGGATCTTTTCCCTTAAATCATTAACACAAGGCATACACAACCTACCTTGGTACTTAAGAGCCCCATCTCCCCCTTGAGAGAAAGACTCTACTTTTCCCACTTTTACCAATGCCCTCAATTCAAGCAAAGATAAGTCAAGATCTTGTTTTTCTATCACCTCATGAACCAAGGAAAACTTAGACCCATCAACAACTACAACACCATCATCACCAACCTCTTCCAACCTAACTCCCAACCTATCCAATCTATGTACCTCTCTAGCCATTTCCCTATCGCCACCATCAACATGAGATAGGCTACCCATGGAGACCCAACTCAAAGCATCCGCCACCATATTTTCTTTACCCGAATGATAATGCACACTTATGTCATAATCTTTGAGAAGTTCTAGCCATCTTCTTTGTCTCAAGTTGAGATATTTTGAGTGAAGACATATTGGAGACTCTTATGAACGGTGAAGACATCCACATGCACCCAATACAAATAATGACGCCAAATCTAATGAAAACACAACAGCGGCTAACTCTAGATCATGGGTAGGGTAATTTCTTTCGTGCACTTTGAGTTGCCTAGAAGCATAGACTATGACTTTTCCATTTTGCACTAGCACACAACCCAAATAAACTCTAGATGCATCACAATACACAACAAAACCCTCAAGCCCATCCGGTAGCGACAATATAGAAGTAGATACAAGCCTATCCTTCAATGTTTGGAAGCTTCTCTCATATTCATCGATCCACATGAACTTAACCTTCTTTTTAGTCGATTTGGTCATAGGGGAAGGAATGGAGGAGAACCCATTCAAAAATCTTTTTTTGTAACTCACAAAACCCAAGAAACTCCTAATGTCTGACGGGATCAATAGTCTAGGTCAATTTCTAATCAAATCTGTCTTCTTAGGATCCACCTTAGTACCATCCCCCAACCCCACATGACCCAAGAATGCAAGCTCCTTCAATCAAAATTCACACTTTTCATGTTTAGCATACGATCTCTCATCCCTCAACCTTTGCAACATAACCCTCAAATGACCTATATGCTTCTCCCTACTATGTGAATAGATCAAAATATCATCAATGAAGACCACAATAAACGAATCAAGGTAGGGTTTGAAGACCCTATTCATTAAGTCCATGAAGATGGTCGGTGTATTAGTCAACCTAAAAGACATAAAAACAAACCCATAATGTCCATATCTAGTCCGGAAAGCTGTCTTGGGTATATCACACTCCCTCAGCCTCACTTGATGATACCTGGACCGAGGATCAATCTTAGGGAAGAAGCTAGCCCCTTGCAATTAGTCAAACAAGTTATCAATTCTTGGAAGAGGATATCTATTTGTTATAGTGACCCTATTGAGTTTCCTGTAATCAATGGACATTCTAAGTGACCCATCCTTTTTTTTTGACAACAACACCAGAGGCACCCTAAGGTGATTGACTAAGTCCAATAAATCTCTTTTCCAATAAATCTTTCAATTGCTCCTTTAAGTCCTTCAACTTCACCGGGGCTATATGGTATGGGGGAATGGAGATAGGTTGAGTATTGGGAAGGAGATCTATACGAATATCTATCTCCCTTTGGGGAGGGACATCGAGATGGTCATTTGAGAAGATATCAAGAAACTTATTTATAATTTTGATCGACTCAATGGAAGGGACTTTGGACTCTACATCTTTAACCCTCACAAGATGATACAAACACCCCTAGAAATCCACTTATGGGCTTTAATGCGTGAAATGAATCTACCTTTGACCACCACATCCTGACTTTCCCACTCAAGGACAGGTTCATTAGGGAATTGAAACTTGACCCTATGGGTTCTACAATCAATAGAAGCATTGTAGGCATGCCACCAATCCATCTCGAGTATGACATCAAAATCTACCATGTCTAATTCAACAAGATCACAAGGCAACAACTTATGAAAAATGCAAATAGGATAACTCCTATAAACTTTCCTAGCAACAATAGAGGCACCAATATGAGTAGACAGCTTATATAACTCATGCAACAACTTAGGGACAATATGGAACTTTTTAGCAACAAGAGGGGTAACAAAGGAAAGAGTGGCACCCGGATCAATCAAAGCATACACATCAAAGTCAAAGATTTTTAACATACCGGTAACAATATCGGGGACCTCACTAACCCCTTGCCTCCCATGTAGTGCATAAAACCGATTGTGCATTGGGGCACCACCTTGAGGAACACCTCTATCCAATGGAACCGCATTAACACCTCAGACATTTCCACGATTTCTTGGATAATCTACCTTCTTGTGACCAAGCTCCACATGTTCATAACATGTATTAAAATCCTTCAAACATTAGCCTCCATGGCTCCTTCCACATTTAGGGCGCACGTCAATGGGAGCCATCCCACCAACACCTTGATGCCTAGGGAAATCATTGGCAAACCCCCTATTAGTAGCATGAGGAGGCCCTTGACCTTGATGAAATTTAGCACCCTTTAGGAATTAACCCTCAAATCGGGCCCTCTTGGCCTCATGCCTCCTTTTTTTCCTTAATTTTCCATCCTCCATTTGCTCGGCATAGGTCATCAGCCGAGACAAGTCCATGTCACTAATTAGCATGGCGGATCGCATTCTTCACTTATCAAGTTGGAGACCCCCATCATGAACTTATGCATCCTTGATCTAGGATAAGCCACCAAATGAGGAGCATACTTTGAAAGTTGATTAAACTTGAGGGCATACACCCTCACACTCATAGAACCTTGTTTCAAGTTCATAAACTCTACCAACTTTACTTCCCTAAGATCAAGAGGGAAAAACGATTAAGGAAGGCCAATTTGAACGTATCCCAAAGCACTACATCACCAACCCCCTTCTCACCCTTCCATTGATGATACCATATTTGGTCTACCCCTATGAGTTGGCAGGCCGCCAACTCTGCCTTTTCATTCGGCTCAACACCTATGATATTCAAGATTTTGTAGACCTCATCAATAAACTCTTGTGGATCTTCATCCACCTTCGACCCATGGAAAACAAAAGTATTCATCCTCATGAAGTATCTTACCCTAGCTCCCCGGGTAGTAGCATGAGGTGTTTGGGCCCTTTGATTGACTTGGTTAGCCACCACTTGGGCAAGTACAGTGAGTGCATCCCGAAGCTTACCATTGGTAGGTTGCTCCTCGGAAGTTTGGGTCCTTTTTCCTCAAGTGTTTGGCATGATCTAGCATAGCAAAGAATAATCGGTATGGGAAAAACTTACCACAACTCTATAGAATGACTTAGAACATGAAAAAGGGAAATATTTCCTAAAAGGGCTCATAGCCTCCTATTCATAGTCATGGCACACATCACAACCATGAATAGGACTCTAGTCGATGCGGTGTGTTAGACTCAGAGCATCTATCAACCTAGTTCTCTGATACCAAGCTTGTTACGACCCATGCCTAGGGCCTAAACATAACACAACACAAGGGGAACCCGGAGAGACCCCAGGCAAGCCTCTTAGAGCATCATTACACATTCTTTGTCGCAAAAACTATAAATCAAGCATCAAGAGATAAAAGAATGGGGAAACTGGGGTAAGGGAAAACACTTCCGTATCATCATAATCAAGAGACAAGAATCAACTCCTATCATATATGCATAACATGTCGAACAATCACCTTTACTACATAGATAAGAGCGAGGACCAAGACAAAGCAACTGGGCTCACCCTCTTAGTCAAATAGAACATAAAGAAGAGTGTCTCAACACATAACAAGAGAGAGAGTAGACTAAGGTCCCCGAAGTGGAGGACTCACCAACTAGCTTGAGTAGCATCGAACTAGCTATGTGGAGGAGGATGATCAACTCGGGCTCGGGTTCCTACATGATGATATCATGTAGGCAAGAGTATGCATTAGTATATTTGAATGTACTAAGTATGTAGGATGCTATGCAACAATAGATAGACATCATAATCAAAATGCATAATATTAAGCAATAGGCATAATACAATAATATGACATATATGATCAATGCTTAAGTAACTCATGCTCATATAGGATATCATATGTGTAGAAGAGACCGAGCTAGCTATTCAAGGTTCAATCCCCTTGGTGGTTGTGTGGTATAAACTTCTCATATTGTTGATTATAATCACACCTTATCAACATGGTGATGAAGTGTAAACCCCTCGCATGGTTGATGAGTATAAACCCTCAACATGGTCACCCAGGCTCTTGTCCCCCCGGATCGAGTATGGTCTAATTCAACACTTTATATACAGTATATCATATAAATAAGCTCATTTCATTATCAAATAGTCAATTATATCATATCTCATGCTTTGGACCTTCAACTCCTCAAGAAACCATATCCGGATATTTTATCAAACACTTAGAGGGTGTGAAGTGATAGTATAAAACCATGAAAATTAGAGATAAAATCATGCAGGAAAATCCATTGTAAAACCATCAATCAACACCTTGTAACATCCTCAAGATATATACGTCAAAACCCCTCATCAAATCTTACAATAAATCCATGAGTTATAGCTCAAAACAAAGCAAAATAGTCACAACTTTACACAGCCTTAACATAGTGTGCAGTGAATTTCATAAAATAATCAAAACCCATTTATAAATCAACATTAAATCATGCAATTTATGTAAAAGGAGGTTGAGTATCATGTGTGAAAGGAACCCATGAAAGAAACCCACATATCTTAGTTTGAAGATGAACTTGGAGAAGATTTGAGATGGAGACTTGAAGCTTGAAGGAGAACCTTAGCTTGGGATGAGGGTTTGAGACTTGAGTTTGGGGAGTGAAAATATGACTAAGTTTTTGAGTATGTTTTGGAAAATATTTAGGATGATATGAGGGTGAAATTTGGATAAGTATAGGTAAAAACTCGTTTGGAAAAATTTGGACCTAAAACTTAGAAAATTTTGGATAAACTAAAAAAAACACACTGGAATTTGATGCTGGTGTGTCGCGCCTACATCGTGTAGACCTCACTAGAAATCGTCACTTAAAAATTATAATTTCTAATCTTTTTCTTTTAAATTGGTAATAGACCCTTTTTGACATAATTTTGACCCTCTGATCACGACTATGAAATCGTATTTTCAAAATAGCAAATGAATTTTGAGATATATAGAATTTAAAATTTTAAACATTCCGAGACACATTTTCAGGCACTTCTTGGGGTCGTTTCAACGACTTTCTGGACTAGATATGGGCATTATGAGTTTATTATGATGTCGTTTGGGTTGACTTATGTAGCGACCATCTTCACGGACCTAATGAATAGGGTCTTCAGACCCTACCTTGATTCCTTTGTTGTGGTGTTCATTGATGATATTTTGTTCTACTCACATAGTAGGGAGGAGCATATGAGTTATTTGAGGGTTGTGTTACAAAGGTTGAGGGAGGAGAGATTATATTCTAAATATGACAAGTGTGAATTTTTGTTGAAGGAGGTTGAATTCTTGGGTCATGTGGTGTCGAGGGATGGTATAAAAGTGGATCCTAAGAAAATCGTTGTGATTAGGAATTGGCCTAGACCGTTTACCCCATCGGATGTTATGATCTTCTTGGGCCTTGCGGGTTACTATAGACGATTTGTGAATGGGTTCTCCTCCATTTCTTCCCCTGTGACCAAATTGACTCAAAAGAAGGTTAAGTTTGTGTGAACCAATGAATGTGAGAGAAACTTCTAAATATTGAAGGATAGGCTTGTGTCTGCTCCTATATTATCACTATCGGATGGGCATGAGGATTTTGTTATGTATTGTGATGCATCTAGAGTTGGTTTGGGTTGTGTGCTAATGCAAAATGGTAAGGTCATAGCCTATGCCTCTAGAAAACTCAAAGTACATGAAAGGAGCTACCCTACCCATGATCTTAAATTGGCCGCCGTGGTGTTTGCATTAAACATTTGGCATCATTACTTTTATGGGGTTCATGTTGATATGTTCACTGATCATAAGAGCCTCCAATATGTCTTCACTCAAAAAGATCTCAATTTGAGACAAAGAAGGTGGGTAGAACTTCTCAAAGATTATGACATGAGTATGCATTATCATCCGGGTAAGGTAAATGTGGTGGCGGATGCGTTGAGTAGGGTGTCTATGGGTAGCCTAGCCTATGTTGATGGTAGTGATAGGTAGATGGCTAGAGAGGTGCATGGATTTGCTAGATTGGGGGGGTTAGGTTTGAAGAAGTGGGTAATTATGTTGTTGTTGTTGATGGTTCCAAATCTTCCTTGGTTGATGAGGTGATAGCAAAACAAGATCTTGACTCCTCCTTGCTTGAATT